>MU004374.1:0-144024 GCA_010405375.1 Lophiostoma macrostomum CBS 122681 | reverse complement strand
CTCTTTAGATTTAAGAAGCTTTATTGAATTAGGTGTATAATCGCGTTAAGATTACTTTCTAGTATATTATCTTTTTAGTATTAATCGAGAGACGTTATAGAGTAATATAGCGCGTTTTTCTAAGAGATTTAAGTTCTATATAATAGCCTAGAGTGCAAGTTATATATAAGCTTCTTTTAAAGGTTCCTAAGTATTAATAGGTTAAGGCATGTTTACTTCTAGTAGAGTTATCGCGATTTTAATAGGGTCTTGGTAAAGGGTAACCGCTCGCCTATCCTAACTACTCGCCCGTCTAGTACATTATAGCTTATACTTATTAAAATTGTTAAGGTAGATATCTATAGTCTCTATATAAATATAGTTCTTATTTAATACTACTTTAAAGATAGTAATAAACTTTTTAAGGTTCTTCTTTTTTTTCTTTAATTAAGTTACTAAATCTAGAGTATCTTTCTTATTACTCTATAGGTTATTATTACTAGCTATAGGTAACCTAGTACCTAGGGTATCCTTAAAGATTATAATAGATAGAGCCCTTAGGCAATAACAAGGTATTACCCTAGGCCTCTTCTACTACTTATCTAACTCCTACTAAGTTCTCTCCTCTAAGAGGACCCTTTTAGATAGTACCTACTAGTATTAAGATAAGCTAGCTATAATAATAATAGACGCTAGTAGTAATAGTACTAGTAAATAGTAACTTGCAATACTAAATCTAAGCCTTATAATTACTAAACTAGAACTTAAAATAATAATATAGGCACGCGCAAGTCTTATATATTTAATACTAGGCTTTATTTACTAGTAAAACTATATAGTAGGATAGCTAGCTAATAAATTAGGCCTAACTAACTAGTGCGGGAGAACGTTTATAAAACCACCAATAACGTTGGAAGTATCCGTCCTTAAGGCTCGTTTCAGTAATCATTAGGCTTGCACCTTCCTAGATAGGCAACTTCTGAGCCATTTTAGCGAGGGCACTAGTGTTCCCCAATCACTGGCATGGCTACTTCTCCACCCTTCATGGCTCACAACAGGCAGGGCAGATTCGAATTCCTTTGGCTTCAGATCACGCGCTTGAGCAGCAATCAAACATCCAATACTTTCAAAGATGAAAACACAATGGTTGTTCAAGCAAAGCGCCATCGGTCTCCTAGCACCTATCGCAGCCCTGAGCTTACCGTCAGACCTCAGCAACGCCGACCTGGCAGATTCTTTCTCAGGAGTAGCGCGTCGACACTCCGACCCAACAATTCCTGACTTCAGACGATTAGTATCGGATCCGTCTCAACTCTCCTTCTCTGATGAGACCACGGTTGAGTCGCCAGAATTTGCAGTAGAGGATGCCTTCAGCGGCATCGTCAATATCGGAGACCAGCTTCAATCATGTAAGTGAGAGACTTAGCACTTCGCCGGTTTTGAAGATGACCCAACTCCCAGGGACCAACGGTCTATACGTATCCACCTTCCACCGCGTCCTCAATTACTCGGGTGAGGAGCGTTACTCGATACCTTTCTTCTTCAGCGCGAATTTCGAAACCGTCATCAAGGTATTTGGTGTCCAGTGTCACGTACAAGACCCGGGCTGACTTTTGTCCTAGCCTATTGAAAAATTTGTACCTGCTGGTAGCACGGTCGAGTACGAAGATATCACTGCTGGCGAGGGAAGAAATTGAGATTCCATGCATATAGACCCTGCTGACAGTTTCTGAAGATGTACAAGAATGCCATGATCAGATTCCATACCATTGCCAAGAATCATCCTGTATTCTCGAGGTATTTGAGAAAGGGAATCCACGATGAAGAATACGAGGGCCAGGATCACTTCGTTTACTAGTGGTAAGCTTAGGTTTTTGGTGGGAAATGGTCCTAACGCAAAATTCCAGCGGCACTGGTCGGGGAACACGTGGAGGATTAGTCCTCGAAAATATTGGCTCAGATGCATTGGAGAACTTATCACCTTGTCGCTCTCAGCTCCAACGAACGGCATCGGAATAAGGAATATGAATTTGTCTTACCTTGATATTCAACAGCAGTAGCCGTGAGTTGGTGAAATTTACAGAGTGGAAATTGGAAATGGATACTTGCATCATGGACATATGTTATTCACTGCCGGAGCGAAAATGTGAGTCATGGAGTCAAGCATCGCGTACATTTTCCTGCCATTGAATTTGAAAAATGCTGAACATTTTTGCACTCTGAGCTTTTGCGATGAGCGATTGTGGGACACAAGTGCAGAATAATCGTTACTCTGTTTCACTTAGTAATAGTATTTGATTAGACTATTATCGCAGTTGCAATCACCCTTTTTGACGCCAAAACTTGGGTCGCTAATTCCGCCCTGCGGCAATTTGTTCCTAAACGGGTATGTTCATTACTGGGGGGCTTACCGAGACGGTCTACACAGGACTTTCTGGTCATGCCATTGTTCTTATATTCAGCGTTACGGCTTTCTTTCGTATTTCTAGTTTACGGCGTTTCTTTCTCTACCAAGAGGAAACTTCAGATCTCGAAGGCACAAGAATATATCATGTCAATCGACCACCATCCCTTCGATCCGCTTTCTAAGAATGAGATCCAGAAAGCCTCCCAGCTCATTTGTGCGGCCTATCCAGGGAATTCGAAGATTGATTTCCGATCCATATCTCTCTACGAGCCCGAGAAATCGGAGATGATTTCTTTCCTGGAAGCAGAACATTCTGGGAAGACCCTCGGTTTGGCAAATGCTCCTACAAGGTAGGCTCGAATTGTATACTACATTGGCATCCTCCAGAAGGTGAGCATCAGTGGTTCTTTTGAAAGCTGCATGACTGACAGGATCATAGTTCCGTCTGCATGAAGCCATCGTTGATGTAACAATGTCAAAACTAATCGAGAATACCCTTCCAGATGGAACCTTCGCCAATGTAACACTTGCGGATGCCGAAAATGTGATTGAGCATTGCCTCAGCCATCCAAGCATCGTCAAGGAAATCGAGAGACTGGGTCTTACAAGGGAATCAGTTGTTTGCGAACCCTGGCCTTAGTGAGTTGAACATCGCGAGAAGCTTATTCCAGACTGATAAAGTTCCGCATACAGTGGCTCCGACAATGTTGATGATGGGAAGCTTAAATTCCAATGTTACATGTTCACCCATGACCCCAGATTTCCGCAGAATAAAGACGGCAACTATTACGCTTTCCCGTTGGATTTCTCGCCGGTTATGGAGGCATGGACATGGGACATCTTAGACATTATGTACCTTCCTCAGCATCCCAACAATTGGTCATCATCTGTACGATGCGAGTTTGGCGAGAGGGAGCCTAGCGAATACCTCCCCGAGCTCACCAAACTTCGACAAGATCTGAAGCCGCTCTATATCAGCCAACCAGAAGGACCCAGCTTCCAAACACGCCAGAATCTTGTGGAATAGCAGAAGTGGAGATTCAGAGTCGGGTT
Source organism: Lophiostoma macrostomum CBS 122681 (assembly GCA_010405375.1). Lineage (NCBI taxonomy): Eukaryota > Fungi > Ascomycota > Dothideomycetes > Pleosporales > Lophiostomataceae > Lophiostoma > Lophiostoma macrostomum. The sequence goes on along the minus strand of MU004374.1, from coordinate 140,585 downwards.
CAATCTAAGAGAAGGATTAGTACTCCATGATGTTCGCTTCGATGGGCGGCCGGCCTTTTATCGCCTCGCACTGTCGGACATGTTTGTACCCTACGCCGATCCTCGACCGCCCTTTCACAGGAAATCGGCGTTTGATTTCGGTGATGCTGGTGCCGGTGCAACAGCTAATAGTTTGGAGTTGGGGTGTGATTGTCTTGGACTGATTAAATATTTCAACGGCATCCTTGCCGACGGAGATGGCAATGCCTATGTCAAGCGAAATGTCATATGTATGCACGAACAAGACGATTTAATCCGATGGAAGCACACGGTTCCCAGCGGTCGCGCTATAGGAGCCAGAAGCCGAGTACTCATCTTGCAAACCATGAGCACTCTCGCAAATTACGAGTATATTTTCCTGTGGACATTCGACCAGGCTGGTGGCATTGGCTTCGAAATCCGCGCAACCGGCATCATGTCAACACAGCCAATCCCCCTAGACAGCACTGAAGACTACAAGTATGGCAATATTGTCCATCCTGGTGTGGTCGCTCCTTCACATCAGCACATCTTCTGCATGAGGATCGATCCGGCTGTAGATGGACATGGAAACGAAGTCGTGCAGTCTGATACCGTGGCCATGCCTTACGACGAGGAAAGCAATCCGTACGGGGTTGGGTTCATCGTTCAGAAGACGTCCTTGCTCAAGGCTGGTTCTTATGATTCTGACGTTTCTAAAGGACGCGTCTGGCTTATCACCAACCCTTCCAAGGAACACCCCGTCACCCGGCGGTCCGTGGCATGGAAGCTTCATCCACATAATAGCCAGATGCTCCTCGCGGGTGAGAAATCCTTACACAAAGCTCGGGGTGCATTCTCAGTGCACCAACTTTTCCTCACCAAGTACAACCGCCACGAGCTTTATGCACCAGGGAACTTTACGATACAGTCGCGCAAGGAAAATGGGGTCGTATCATGGGCAAATCGCAAAGATGACCTCAACGGAGACCCGGTCATTTGGCATTCCTTCGGCATCACGCATATTCCCCGCACGGAGGACTTCCCTGTTATGTAGGTGCAGACAAGATGCTGCCAATGCTAGGATATGCTAATTTGTCTCGATAGGCCTATTGCGAAACTACAGGTCAAGCTCGAACCCAACAACTTTTTCAAAGCCAACCCCGCCATAGACGTACCGCCCAGTACCAAAGTGAATGCGAAGAGCGTGGAAGTAGCGGCAGAAATCGATGAAGCTAGTTCACAACCAGGAAGTTCGTACGGACTGAGCTTCAAATCTTCTAAAATTTAGCTGTCAGCCGACTGGGTTCAGAACTCAGATCGGGTGTTGCTACTTGCATATGGGGGAGGAGGGGGGGTTCATTTCGTTTTTCTTTGATCCGAGATGCCGAGCGAGGTAAGTAGTGTGCACGCCGCATCTTAGTTTCAGATGAAGACATGGTGTCATTCGAAGAAGACGTCTTGCGGAAACTGTAGCATATGGAGCATTAAACGGGACCTCGGGGAGTGGCATATAAGTGACGCACGTCGCACATACGATATTTTTCTCGAGATACTAAGTAGCTGCTGGTATGTAATGGGTACAGAAGATTCTTAATTGAGCCTGATCTCCACTCTCGCGTTGTCTTCCCTCCTTAACATAGGGCACTTGAGCAACTTTAGGCTGCTATTCTGAAATGCAAAATGATTAAATCACTCAAGGAGAAGTCCTGCTTTTACAGACTAACAATTGACACCCATAACTCCTATAGATCGTACAGCAACATCGCGAAGCTAAGAAGCTTTCTCGAGCTTCGTGCTTAAGCATGGATTGTGCTCCAATTCTTGATTTGGCAGCCTGCGGTGCCAGCAAACATGGATTTACCTGGCTTTAACCTGCAGTGTCCATGTATTAGCGTGGTTCTGCACCGAGCTGACGCACGATAAGGATTGGGATCGCAAATTACCAGAAAAGGCAAGAACCTCCGGCATCGGCAGGGTCCAGTCCCGAGTCTAGACCGGAACATTGGTCGACCAGTCCCGAGTCCGGACTCGAGCTGGCATGGCAATATTCTAAGAAGCGTAGAAAGCTGGAAACAATCTTGAGCACGCATAGTTGTCTCCTCTTTCTTCCAGAAGTGTCACTTGCTTGACGATTATCACACTGGTGGACATGTCCACTTTCTCGGAGGAAAGCCGCACGCTTACGACAAATGATCACTTAACGCTGAGCAGGCGCTCGAGTACGTTTACCATAACTCTTCATCACAAGGACGACAATCCGCTCGATTTCGGCCTCATTGCGGCCATTAACCAAGCCTATATTGAGGCAAGAAAGCACATTGGCTCAGATTACCGAGACAACGGGGCGTGCATCATTTTGACTGGGAGAGGAACATCCGTCTTCTCAAGCGTACGTGCCCCCTACAGACGCATTGCTGTGTGTATTTGCTGACCACTCCTACGCAGGGTGTGCCTATGAACGACGAAACGCGAAATAGCAATATACTTCGTGATGCTTTTGCGCCTGTATGTACCCAATACCCTCAAACCTGTCCTGATTATTCAAGGAAATACCGAATCTCACGCTACCTATCATGTGTATAGCTTCTCTTAACAGTCTTGACATTTCCCTTCCCAACAATCGCTCTCATTAACGGCGTATGCGAGGGCGGCGCGTGCATTATATCCATGTGTCACGACTACAGGATACTGAACAAAGAGACGGGATGCGTCTCCTTCGACGCTATCCACATGGGTGCTCACTTTGTCGGCATGGCAGCAATCATGCAACACAGGCTGACCCCGTTTGCAGCGCAAAAGATGGTGCTAGAGGGTTACAAGTTCGGGGCTCAAGAGGCACTTCAGGACCAGTTAGTACATCAATTGGCTGAGTCTTCAGAACTTGAAGAGGCGGCGAATGAGCTTGCCAAGAGGGTTGCAAAACTCGGGGCATATGGGACCTGTGGTTTGATGCGTAAGGAATTGTTGGGCTATACACTTCCCAAACTCATCGCTCAAAGCCAGTAGGATAATGTTGCCTTGTTCTCATAGCAGCTCCTCCACATAGTTGAATGAATAGCAATTTCTAGCAAGCGGCCAGCTTAGGCCATAGAGGGCTGAGTTTACGCGAATCCGCTTACAGCGCTTAAGGAGGCGTTGCCGAAAAAAAGAAGATATACGCTACGCAAAGCGGTGCAATCAGGCGATTGAATGTGCTATGACTTTCTGTTGACCTGGAATGTGTCAGCTGTAGAGTGCGAGCTGTTACATTATAATCGCAAGAGGTACCATATTCTTACAAGGCTTTCAGGAATACCTTTGTGGGGGAACGAGTAGATGTCGGATTTTTTTCGTCTAGAACAGCAGGCAATCACCGTACAGGTTTGCAACTACGCCCGCGTTAATTAAGAAGACCTATGAGCATAAACAAAAGGTGCCACAAACCTTGGTTAACCCAAATCGTCCAATGGCTCCCAGGGGAGAGATCGCGTATGTCCCAGACGTTACGTAGGATTGCTTTCATTCGCAAGATGTCACTGAAACAGAGACCTTCGAGGGTTGATAGCCTGGCAATTAAGACCAGCCGATCATCTGAGTCTATGGCTTCGCATCCAGCGGTGAAGAGGGGAAACGCCAGGGCATTGGAAGTGCGCGAGGAAATAGGAATCTTGGCAGTGGCTTCGACAATGTCTTTGACCTTTCTTCGTACAATAGGAGCGCTGGCCGGTAAATCTCGCAGTCTTGAATAGAATATTAAGTGGCAAGCAGCGTGAAACGAGATATTGCAATGAAGCAAGTCCTGTGCATCTCGCGAGCCACAACTACTTTGAGTCCCGTCCAGTTCGTATGCGAGTAACATGTCCTCCTCTAGCGGATCTACCTCGGCTGAGACACCATCAAGATAGGCAGCTGCTTCGGATTCGTAGTGTAGGCGAGCTTGCGCCTTGACTAGCAATCCCAGCTTTCGGAGGGGAGGCACGAGGCGGGGGGAGAAAGCAAGCAACGGATCCACAACCAGATCGGGAAGTCCCACAGGCTCAGGTGTGCTTTGCCATTCCACCTTGGACTTGCGGCATTCCTCCAGGGCGTGTTGCAGCGATGAATCGGACGATTCCTGGAGATTACCAAAAGATAGACCAGAGATCACTTCCAGGTACCGGTAGCCTTTGATGGCGCCAACTGCGACAGGCGTATCGAATTTCATTGCATCCCGGTGGCGCTCAATGATAAGTGATACCAGAAGTCGGCTCTGAGCGACGGGTTTATCCCAGCTTTGCTTGTCCGTGGATTTGGCGAAACAGGTACAAAGTATCTGGGTAGCAAAGCATAACGCGATGAGGTTCTCTGTTGAGTTGGTCTGCCCTTCCCTAAACTGTTTTTCAATCTCTCCATTTGCATCAATGACAAGGTCGGACACAAGCGAAGTGAATCTACAGACACCCTGTCGATGGTCATAATGCACTCCCGAAAGAGCCAGGCACGCGGCGAGCAACGCTTTATTACAGTAAGCGAGACTAGGTACCTGCGAGCGGAAGATATTTTCGTCAATCGATGGAGTACTAGGATGATCATAGTCGTAGCAGAATATGTCCAGAGCGGTGCGATTAAGGAAATGATGCCACAGGAAGCCCTTGTCAACCGACATCAACAATTCGGGTGGCATTTGATGAGCCGTCGGAAAAGACGAAGTCGGGTCTGGAAGCGGAATGGCGGCTAGAAGTGGCTCTGAAACGTCTTGAGATGAGGAGAAGTCTTCCTGAGCGTGGTCTAGAGCATCAAACAGGTCGTCCGCGATTCTTGAACGCTCAAATCCCCGGGGCTCAGTGGCGGTAGTCTCGAGCTCCCTTACCGACGGCGATGGATGCTGTGATTGAGCCGGCGTACCGGGCCATCCTGAGTCGCATACTTCATCGAAGATGTGACCCAAGAACTGAAAATCATTGACGTAACCTCCACCAGCACCGAGCGGCTCGACTGGAATGTCCAAGAAGTCGGCAGGAAGAGACGAGTCACAGTCCACGGCGAGCGAATTGGCGAATTCTTCGGGCGGGCAAGTGATGCGCAACTCTGGGCTGGTCTGGTTGTCTTCGCTACTTTCGGCGCCCCTGTTCGGTTCCTGCACGGCCCTCTCAGGGGAGTCCGTGGGTATCAGCGATGGATGGGAATGTGTCGTTGCCTGCATCGATTCTTGAACCAAACCTTCGGGAGACACCATGGGCGACGGCGGTGGGGGTGGGGGCGAATGTGTTGCTGCTTGGTTTAGCCTGGCCGGCCGACGAGGCTTGGAGTTCGAGGTCTTCTTTCTTGGCTCTGACCATGCTTTCCAGTGCTTGAAGATTCGGGGTTCGCACGTCAAGCGATGTTTCCCGCACTGGCTGTAGCTGGGAAACTTTCGGTCACACTGACAACATTTCACGGTCAAAACCGCTGCGTTCTGTAGTTGAGTGACGACTTCTTACCTTTCGCTTGCTTGCGAAGCAAGCCGAACACGCACCTCGAAACTGGCTGTTGCCTTTCGCGTCCATACCCAGGTCCTAGATGTTTTGCCAGATTTTGCGAGCGTGGAGAGCGAAGATGCGTGTTTTGACATGACATCAACCCAACTTTTGAAGATCTTGCCCGCGGACACGCTAAAGGGTCCGTGAGGGGTCGTGCGACAAGATAACATTAGCAATCCGCCGATGCTTCCAAGGTTTATCTAGGCTATCTAGGTGTCGCGCACAAAGGAAGATATGTAGGCACCTTAGTCAAGCAAACAATGGGTGGAAGATCGTAAGGCTTGGAAGGATGTACGCTAGTAGAATCGGATTCACTATATTCATTGAATATTGCTCTAACGCTCAAGACTGTGTAAAATACACAATAAAAGCTTCAAGCTTATACGTCATACTTCCATATCTCTATTATATACTCGAAAATTCGCGACTGTTGCCTTATCTACGGATGCGTTTAGACGCAACCAGATTTGCGCTATTATGAGCTCTAAGCATTGCAGAACCATATATCCTTACTCACAACTCCGAGGAACTAAGAAATAAACACTCAGTAATCCGAAGCTCTCACGGGAAATCTTGAACTTGGGAATTAAATAATGAATATAGCTCAGCAGTAGCCGCAACATGTCTCGCGACAATTTCGGAGATTGACCACCGCAGGAAAACAAAGGTACTAACGATGAGTGCAAGTAACAGACACAAAGGTGGTAAAGATAGTTCAATGGGAAGACGCGGCCCGAGTTCGTGGACTTATTTCCGAGGCCTGCGCTGTCCAGATCGTATCGGATAGAGTCGTCCATGCGATCGTGCAGCGTTTCGAGGTTGTGGTCGAGCGAACAAAGTTCAGAAGCCGAATTGGAAGAGATTCCGCGATTCTGCTGGAAAGATTGCCCGAATTGCTGAATTTTCCACCTGGTCACGATGAGTCTCAATTCTAGAGAGGATGTGTGCATGCACTTACCACAGTCCTTGGACCACGGTTAAGGCTGAACAGAAGCTTAGCTACTGCTAATAGTGATATAGCATTGAAGTTCAAGAGAAACTTTCTGCAGAAAAGTACATTCACAAGACATGTGCAGAGAGTTCGCTTATCCCTTTGTCACTTTTGACCGTGCTAGGCATACGTATGTACGAGTCAATTCCAAAACCCATAGGTGTTGCGTCAATACGGGCATATCAAAGTGTGGTTTGAAGTCCGCATACCACGTGCAATGCATGCGGAGCGACCACCCAACCGCATATAGGCGTTTTCGCGAGATAGTCGAAAGATAGAGGAACACGAAATAGACCAAATAGAGCTGCTGTAGCATAATGGGCGTATGTAAACGGGGGGACGTAAAAGAGTAAGGTGTGCAAGCATCAGGGGGATACAGGCTCAAGTCGTCTGCGGGTTGATAACACATATACCCCTGGTATGACCGTAGAGGCCTGAAACCATACTTGTGGTGCCGATGGTCCAGCCCATGTATACGAGAAGTAGGGAAGTTGACATTCTACGAAGATGTCAAACTGAGACGGATCGTTCAGTCGTGATGATGGTGGTGTAGGGGTCAGTGTACGGCGAATCGGGTCGTAATGCAGCCTAGCAAATCAAGTCACAATAGGATGTGCTTATCTGTGATTTGGATAGATTTCTATTGCGGTAAGCTTGTAGCCCATACGTTATACTATACAGACCCATCCCTTCGTGACTTCGATTCCTTGACACTGGGGCTAAAGTCTATATAAATCACTGTTACCAACCTTGCATACTCCCAGCCATTTCCGATGTATATACATAGACTGACCTTGAATGCTCAGTGTGTCTTCGCCCACTCCCTGTACCAATCCAGACACTCCGCATTTGCAACACTTGCACTCGTCTTGACGTTCAATCCGCATAAGATTTGCTTGACAGCCCCCTCGACCCTGATGTCATTCATCAGCAAGAATTACAAAACAGGAGGTGTGGGTGCACTTACTTCTTCCCGTTGGTGGTGACCGGGATTTCTGGGCACTCGTCCACCACGCCAGGCACATGCCTCGCACTCAGCGCCTTTTTTATGGTGGCCTTGATCTCATCAACAAGTTGAGTTCGGAACGACTTGCCTTGCGCCATTTTCAAGAACAAGCATACTGTCTCGTCAGTATCAGTTTCCCGTCTTCGGCCAATACATAAAGCATCTGCAACTTCATCTGCGAAGTGTTCAAGAAGCACATTGTAGATTTCCGCCGACCCAAACCGTACACCCGAAGGCTTCAGTATGCCATCGCTACGGCCTAGCATCCACAGACCACCAGTCTGCGGGTTGAAGCGAACGAAGTCGCCATGATGCCATATGGGGGTGTTGACGATATCGGCAAATTGTTCGAAGTAGCTGCTGCGATATTTCTTCTCGCCGTCTGCGCCCCAAAATGCTACAGGCTGACATATGAAGGGTTTCGTGCATACCAGGTCGCCCGGTTCGCCGGTTTCTGTCACATCCTCGCCTTGGTAGTCGAAGGCGCGGATGGCCATGCCGAGACCTGGTGCTTGAATCTCACCCTCAAAGACGGGGAGGAGTGGATTGGGCGCACCGAAAAGTGAGATAATGTCTGTGCCACCGGTTATGCTGCCGAGGTTAACGGACGAGGGGAACGCAGAATACACGTAGTTGAAGGTGGATGGAGCCAACGGCGAGCCCGTAGAGTAGATTGCTTCGAGGCTTCGAAGGAAGAGGCCAGCTGAGGTGGGAGACACGGACTTCTGTTCAAGGACAGAAAGATATTTGGCGCTCGTGCCGAAATGAGTTATGCCGAATTCATCGATGAGGCGATGCATTGCGAGATCATCAGCGACGGAGGTTGTGGGATCTGAGGCGGAGACATAACGGAATGGTGACCCATCGTACAGGACCAGCGTCGCACCAGACGCGAGACCTGATACGAGCCAATGCCACATCATCCATGTGCAAGTCGTAAAGTAGAAGAGGCGGGATTGAGGTGTAATGGAGCAGTGCAGTATGTGCTCTTTCTTGTGTTGGAGGAGGGTACCAATTGCTCCGTGCACGATGCATTTCGGCGCACCCGTTGTGCCAGAGGAATACAATATGTAAACTGGGTGGTCAGGGGGAAGTTGTTTGAAGATGAGAGCTGATGATGGCTGCAGGGAAGTGAAGGCTACGTAGTCATGCACCTTGCCAGATGGTATTGAGATGGTGGATATGTCGACCTTGGCAGATGATAGGGTTGGGAAGATGACGACGGCCTTGAGCGTGGGCAACCCAGCAGCTATCTCAGTGACCTTGGGAATCACCGGGTGGCTTCGCCCATTGTAGAATGATGCATTATCCGTGAATAAGAGTGTGGGCTTAATCTGGCGCATTCTCTCCAAGACTGCATGTACTCCGGTGTCCGGACTTACAGCCGTCCAAATGCCGCCGAGGGAAGTGGCAGCCAGCATAGCCACCAAAGCGTTGGTGTGATTCGCAACGTACCCCGCAACGCGATCCCCCTCGTTCAAGCCCAGGGCGAGCATGCCTGTCTGGCATTGCCGGACTCGTTCTCGGAGTTCCGCCCATCTGATCTGAGTCCGCGTCGTCTCGGTCGCCTCTATGATAGCTGGGGCGTTGGGATCAACTTCCTGTGTAGGGAAGAGCAGGTTCTCGGCAAAGTTGATGGTCGCTCCTTCGAAAAAGGTGGGTCGAGGAAACATTTTGGCTTTTGGGTCGACTACCTGCAAGCTGTGAGATTTCTCTACTTAGGCCCAGTCTAGATGAGCATCAAGTACAACTGACCCTCGACGCCTGTTTGCCAGCTCTGATGCCCACAAAAGTCCATACTCGACCCCAGAATTTGGCAACATTATCAGTGCTCCACTTGTGCAGCTCTTCGTAGGTTGTCAGTTGCAGCCCGTATTTCTGATTCACATGCACCATGAAATGGGACATGGGTGTGGACGCTGGTGTCGGGTGCTTCCATAGCATTTTTGGACCCGCAGGAGCGCCATTTGTGCCATTGCTATCCTTCACCACAACATCGAAGTAGCCCCCGTTTGATTCGGCCATTGTGAGCGTGTGCAAGAGCGAGTTAGTTTGTCTGAGAAAAGTTTGGGCGGATATCCCAGGACTTTTAATAGGAATAAGCGATCTTTAATCTCCACGGGTCCCCGCGGTCCCAACTGGGGACGAACCGAGGTAGCTAACCCTTCCAGGTTTAGTGTTCCCGACAATCACTCACCTCGACTTCGCTCAGCACCCGACTTATTCCAGTCTCAACCAGTCTGTCTGGAATTGCTGGTGTGCTGAGCCTTCGCAGCCCTGGAATATCCTACCCAAATGACGTCGTACACTGGCTGGTATGTTCTTCGTACACGGAACCAGCCCGCTCCCATCCGGAGTCAGACCGCCTTCTAACGTAACATCCTCACGAGGCGTGAGAGGCAGTTCAAGCTTTCCACGCACGTGGCGACTTGTCTAACTCGTTGAGATGGTATGTGTTAGTGCACTTGTGCAGAAGTGGCCAATCTGCGGTCTGCCTACCCAAGGTACCCCAACTGCAAGTAAGTATGAGCGTGATTTTGAGGAAAGATGACAAGTAGTCTGATAAATTTGTACTTCCTTCACCTTGCCTCTCAGATGGTGATTTTTTTTTATTATTATCCTATAGAGCCTTTTCGCTTACTTGCTGTAATATGAAGGCTATACTGTCAAATGGTGATTATACCCATATATGTTTTGAGTTCACATTTATGAAGAACTTCAACCACCAGAAGGTATCCAGGCGAGGTGAATATTCTTCTAGGTGAGATTAAGCAAGAAACTCGGTGCGAAAAGATGTGCGGTGACTCCGATGAGGTAGTTTCCATTCTCAAGTTGACTCATCTTGCGGCCATACGCCAACTCGGCTGATATGTCCATGGCGAGCCAGTCCGTCCACTGCGCGGTAGCTCGAATGTTAACAGGGACATGTTCACTTTTTGGTGGTTGCGTATCGCACCTACGACTTAGAGATCTATGCCCTCCTCAATATCACCCACTTTTATCAAGTTCCAGATGAACAAGTCAATGTACGCGTGCATGGTCGGCTCCATGGTTTTCAAAAACTTAGATCTGGTGAAACATCGACAGCAGGCCAAACAGCTTGCAGAAGCATGGGGCACTTTCTCGAAGAATATACCGTCGTCTGGCGGCGGAATCCCAGAGTCGACTTTGGTCTCGTTACGAAGTTGGTTGCATTTTGGTTTCTGTAAAGTCAAAGAAGCGATGGTGGCTTAGAGTGGTGTAGAGGTAAGTTGTACCAACATAGGCTTGCTTTTACACGGTGCCAGTTTCGATTGACAGCAGATCAGACTTGCCCCAACGTACTCCATTGACTCAGAAGAACGAGACTGTCGTCCATTGCGCTATCACTTCGGAGACCGAGTTGAGTTTTGCCTTACGCTCTGAGTCGATACCTTTGGCGACTTAAATCTTCGCCTCGGCCCTTGCAGGTGTGTCCCAGTCAAATATCCATTTCTTCATTATGTCCTTTTTAGAGGTCTACCCATCTGACGCCTACATTTCACCAAAGGTAGACGCTTCAAAGTTCTCCACGTCCCTCTTAGCGATCCGTGCTGTATCCTCCCCGTTCCAAAGTCCCAGTGGAATTGGTTCAATGAGAACAAACCAACCGGCTAAGATCCTCTGTATTTGATGAATGCATGGCCAGATAAAGTTATGTAGAAGGATTCAGGAATACACCTACCCATTCGAGGAGGACAGAAGGATCGCGATCTACCCTGAGGAGATTTCGACTCAATTCCTATCCCTCGAGCGTATTCCTCCTGGTTCTCTCCGCCCTGGGATCTCTTTTACCCAGCGTAACCTCCAAGGCTTGTATGAGTGCTTTCTCGTCGTATCGCGCGAAAGCCTCGCCCTCCACTCTTCGACCATACACACGAATTGTTTCGATCCCTAGCTTTTCAAGCTGCTCTTTGTCGACCTGGGGTGTACCCGGCCCGGCCAGATGTATCAAATGCGTGACATAAGATGTATACGCAAATTTGTCCGTAGGTGTATTCACAGCGGAGGCGCGTGACTCAGCGCCCGCTTTCGCGATTGCGGCAATGAAGTCGAGCGCCGAGTACGGCTTAGACGTAGGCCCGGTCTCGCGATCGTTTGTAGAATTCAAGATGAGGATCTTGTAGCGGATTGAGGGATTTGCGATCGCCTCGCCAATACCCTTCAGGATGATGCTAGGTATAATGGATGTGTATAAAGACCCAATGCTGTAGATAATGGCTTGGGCACTGTTAAGGTCGGAAATGACACGTGGATTCGCAGAAAGTCGAATCTCTTGACCGTAAGGGTTGATGTACCATATCCGCTCAATTCGTGCAGGCAAGTCCTCTTCTTCGGTCTTGGAGAATGAAATGTACTGTTTCCGGAGCGTGGGAAGAGAGCCTGGCAGATTGGCGTCTTCGATTTTGTCATGGAATTCCGTTTCTGCTTCAGCCAACGCAGATGATGAAAGCAGGGCGGTGTCGAGTGCAGTAGAGATTGAAGGGTGCGATATATTGTTTTGACCAGTTATGACCGTGCCGTTCGACAGCCCTGCAGAGATGTGATGTGTGAAGTTTGTGTTGACTGCAGGCAGCACTGATGTGTGGATCGGCACGCTACAGATTGAGGAAAGGAGATAGATGGCAGATTCGAAAGAGTTGGAGAAAAGACGTGCGCTGAGATTGTTAGTTGGAACTAACAGTCGCCCGAGATAATCTGCTTCACACTCACCCAGTCAAAAAGAGATTTCCAATGCTTGCACCGGAGAAGTCGAAAGTAGAGGAAGGTCTCAGTCGTTTGAGGATCTCGAAATTTATGAGGGCGAGGAAGGACCGGATGAGCTCTTTCCTCGCCGACGAGATGTTCGCCCAGAGGACATGATCGGCTTCGACTATCTGCAACCACTCCTCTTTCGCTTTGGCTCGATCTTTCGGAAGTCGGTGATTGAAGAAAACCTTGATGGCTGCCTTTTCGCTGTCATCGTGGTCGGGATCGTCTGGGATCAGACGCACAAGACGACCTAGGCTATGTAAGCAAATTCGACAGAATATGTGCAAGATGGTGGACGCCGCGTTGCGTACTTCTCACGTCTCCAATGCCTGTCCACTATAAGCAGCACGTTCAAGATGTCTCTGGTATTCGTCCTACCTGGGCCTCCGAAAACCCTAATCAACTCGGAAGAGCTTCCGCCGTTGTCGCTGATGGGGATGACATAGCTCAGGTGGCATTTCTTGTTCTCTCTGACGACCTTGAAGACATCGACTAGGTTGTTTGCCGCACTTCCGCCAGAGAAGACGACAATGCCTTTGGATTTGGTGTCGCTGTTCATGGTCCAAAGTGCGGCCGGGAAAATCAAGGACTCGGTAGTTTCGGTGACGTGCACAATCAACTACGAGCCCCTCGTAGTCGTTACTTATACGTGAGAAGCCATTTGTTTTGGACACGGTGTCGTTGCAGCTGGTCGTGTACATCTGTTCTCTTCACAGTCCAAATTTAGGAGGGCAAAGAGTCATAGCACTGATAGCAGCACGCCATGATGAGATTACCGTTTTCGGCCTGGAGCTACCTGCTGGATGCAACGTCAATGGCACGCGCCACACCAACATTTGAACACGCGCAATCCAAGGACGTGATGCTAGCGGGTGAAAATGGAGTGTTTTTGTATTGGTGCTTTGGTTTTGAGGAATTTGTACAGTAATTGAGTCCCCAGCTCGATGGGACTCGTAGAATACACTCGCACCCCCCGCTCAGCTCCCTCGCCCCACTCTCCCATGGAATGCCGTCTGTATAGGCCGTGGGAGAGCTCTAGCATGTCCAAAAGAGCTCGTGACGACTACCTGCGGAATGTTGCATCTTCTCATCGCTCCAGGGCTCCAGCTCTGCCCAGCTCGCGCCTTGTACCCACGCCCTTCTACGACCCCTCTGCGGCTGCGGCTGCAGCAGCCTCATCGCGTGCCTTCCTCCGTGCCCGCTTCTCTAGCAATGCGTCTCGTCGGTCTGCTAGCATTTTGAATTGTCGCTGCTCGACGCCCATGAGCCAATAGCCGAAGCTGCCGCCGATGGAGGCATATACGGGGTACACCCAGAGGGATTCCTTGTTGAAGAGTGGTCGCAGCTCAATGCCGAGCTGGTACATGCGCGTCACGATGCCTGGAGTCGACGCGATAGTGGTCAGCCCGCGCTGTCATGCTACGGCCGTGGTGGGCGTGCGGAGGTGGTGAGACTTACCGAGCCCGCTCCAGAAGAGGATCTTGTGCACCATTGCGAGGTCGTGTTCCGCGCGCCGGTCGGATGGAGAATATGCGTGGGATTGTTGCGATTGACGGCTGTCTTGATGTGTATCGCAGCGATAAAGGGGGCGGAGGGGTTGTGTGTTGTGGTATCGCCTTCTTGTCGCCCTGCCAGGATGAGACCTGTCGAGAGCTCCGACCTGAAGTTCCCCGGGTTGTCGGTCTTGGCAGATCACGTGTGCGAAGCTAACCTTGAACCTTCAAATGTTGGAAAGGGTACCGACAGTCCAGATGTTGACCATTCCTCAAAGCGATCACGTTACATTGAATTGAAACATGAGGCTGTGGTGGCTCAAGGAATCTCTCCTCTTTACGTTGTCTTTTCGAAACCGAAAACTAAGCGTGAGCTATTTCCCTTTCTATTGTACAGAGAGTGGAGAGAGAGTAGTGGACGCAACCAAAGTTGAGCCATCATGAGAACCACGGATCTCCAAAAGAACAACGACTCAACAATGAAGCTCTTACGAGCAAAACACTACTCTCTCTCTGTTGTACAGAGCGGAATATATACATCAACATCATTCCATACACAGCACTCCTACCGCGCATGGCGTTCTAGGACCTCTGCCACCTTCTCCCTCACGCCCTGCTTGCCCTCATACCTCTCTAGTAACGAGCTAACTGCATCTTCTGTCTTCTGGCCTGCGGCTTCTCTCAATATCTCCCCCTCCGTTGGCAGTCCGATCCAAGCATGGGGGTACTCATTGTAGTTGCTGTCGCTGTCTGTGTTTATCAGTGGGAGTTGCGATCTTCGCTGGAAGAACGCCTCCACATCACTGGGCTGGATTTCCTCGAAAGTATTCGGTTTCCAGTTCGGCCGCTCTTTTTTGCGCTCGATCAGACGCGCCGTGACCCCCTCTATGAAATCCGGGTGCGCCATGAAGTGGGACGCAATGTCGTATTCGCGCTGGAAGGTCTCCGCTATTGACCACTGCCGGCCCACGCGCATTTGCCTGAGCGTCACCGCGACTGCAATCGGCGACCGGGTGTGCAGCGTCTTGATAGTTTTGTCGGCCCACTCCTTCAGGTCCTTTGACGATTTTGAGTTTTTCTGTACCTCCTTCAGTGAATCCAAGATAGCAAGGATACTAGGCTGTTCGCTGTGGAACACATTGTCGATGGTTCTTCGTAATTCTCCAGATATGGCCGGGCGCTCCGCTGGGAGGCCAGTGCTAAACTCTTCGATTGTGCTATTGATTATCTTGAATCGCTGTTGCAGATCCGCGTAATCCGGAAACTGGAGCTCTCCCAGACGCGACTCCAGTTGAGGAAGGGTGGAGGAGTGGATGTAGTGCGTCGCAACGCCATGGTAGAATGCGTCAACGCCCTTGAGCTGCTCGCTGGTCAAGGCAAGGTAGGTGCCGAGGGAGCCCTCCATTCGTGGCAGGAAGAAGGATGCTCCAACATCAGGAAAGAATCCAATCGTAGTTTCTGGCATAGCAAACAGTGTGTTCTCAGTCGCTATCCTGAATGGCGCATGTATGCTTAGGCCGACACCGCCGCCCATGGTGATGCCATCCATAAAGGCCACGTACGGCTTGGAGTATGTCGCGATCAGGTGGTCGAGCTTGTACTCTAGACCAAAGTAATCCGACGACCGCTGCTGCCCGTCCGCTCCTTCCTTGTTCCATTGCGCCAGTGCCGCGACATCTCCGCCCGCGCAGAAGGCCCGACCCGATCCTTTGATCACCACGACACCTGCAAGCTCTGATTTGGACCATTCCTGCAGGCGCGGGATTATTTTGCGTGCCATGGAGCCATTGAGCGAATTGAGCTTCTTTGGCCGGTTGAGCTCGATACTCCGAACGCCGTAGTTGTTGGTGAAGGTCACATCGTCGGGGTCATCGCCGGGTTGAGGAGCGAGGAGATTTTCAGTCGGCGTGGAGTACTGCATGGGGGTGAGTATGGGAGCAGACATGGCAGATCAATTGCGGAATTCGCTAACCAATCGACTTCCGCTCATCCAGGCCGGATTTGTGATTTTCGCGCGGAGGGGCATGCTAGGACTCGGCGAGTGCCAGCTCAGCGGTGCTGCTGTTCGTCTGATGGCGGCGCGGAGAGACATGTGGAAGCTGGGGAATCCGAGTCGAAATAATGGGTTTATGCTGATCGATGAGCTGCCGACATCGACCTCGGGTATCCGAGAGCAGCAGTCTGGGTGCCGTCCGCGAAGAAGAGCGTGTCAATTGTCTTGGACAGCCTGGGGATTCAAGATCAAAGAGCGTCAGAAGGCTGCTATTATCGCCTTGGTCTGTCCGGAGAATGTTCTCCGCCCGATGGAACTTCTTTCGAAGCTTTGCGCGGGAGAGCTTGCGGAGCTCAGACCATGCATGCAGCATGTGCAGTGGACGTGCATTCTGCCAAGACCCAAAAAGTTCGCGCTCCCTGGCCAGGTTGGAGCATCCGATAGAGCATCCATCTCGACCGATCGTTTGCATCCTAACCGTTGTTTTTCTCTCTCTCTCCCTCTCTCGCTGATACGACATGTCGACCTTCTCGCGCCAGCTCTGGCGGACCAGCCGCAGTGCGCTCCGGTGCCAGAAATCCATCAACCCGGTGCAACAAGCCCTAGGAATTCAGGGCTCCAGCCGATATGCCAACAGCGTGAGAAGTTACGCCGCCGTTTTCGAGCGCAACAAGCCTCACGTCAACATCGGTGCGTATTATTTCTGAAATGTTTTGCTTGACTGACTCAATTGCGCAGGCACAATCGGCCACGTCGATCACGGAAAGGTGCAACGTCCCTCCACGCCACCGCATGCCTCATCGCTGACTTGCGCAGACGACCCTCACAGCGGCCATCACGAAGCGACAGGCATCCAAGGGCTATGCCAAGTTCCTGGAATATGGATCCATTGACAAGGCCCCAGAAGAGCGAAAGCGTGGTATCACCATCGCCACGGCACACATCGAGTACGCGACCGACAACCGCCACTATGCCCACGTCGACTGCCCCGGTCACGCCGATTATATCAAGAACATGATCACGGGAGCGGCCAACATGGACGGCGCCATCATTGTAGTGGCTGCGTCCGACGGTCAAATGTAGGATGTCCGCAATGAGAGGTTAGTCGTGCAGATGCTGATAACATGCAGGCCCCAAACTAGGGAGCACTTGCTGCTTGCCCGCCAAGTCGGTGTGCAGAAGATTGTTGTCTTTGTCAACAAGGTCGATGCGATTGAAGACAAGGAGATGTTGGAGCTCGTCGAGATGGAGATGAGGGAACTGCTGTCCTCCTATGGCTTCGAGGGCGACGACACCCCGATCATCATGGGCTCTGCTCTGTGTGCCCTCGAGGGACGCCAGCCGGAGATTGGCGAGCAGAAGATTGATGAACTCTTGGAGGCTGTCGATACCTGGATTCCAACCCCGCAGCGTCAAACCGACAAGCCGTTCCTGATGGCTGTCGAGGACGTTTTCTCCATCGCCGGTCGTGGCACCGTGTGCTCTGGTCGTGTCGAGCGCGGTGTTCTGAAGAAAGACTCCGAGGTCGAGCTCGTCGGCAAGGGTGTCGCACCGATCAAAACCAAGGTCACCGACATCGAGACGTTCAAGAAGTCGTGCGACGAGTCGCGAGCCGGTGACAACTCTGGTCTCCTTCTCCGTGGTGTGAAGCGCGAGGACGTCAAGCGTGGTATGGTCGTGTCGATTCCGGGTACCGTCAAAGCGCACAAGAAGTTCCTGATCTCCATGTACGTCCTTACCAAGGAGGAGGGCGGCCGCCACACGGGATTCGGCGAGAACTACCGACCCCAGATGTTCATCCGTACTGCCGACGAGTCGACGAACCTCACCTGGCCCGAGGGAACTGAGAACGCGCACGAAAAGCAGGTCATGCCTGGTGACAATGTCGAGATGGTGTGCGAGCTTCATGCCCCCCACGTTGTTGAGGCCGGCCAGCGATTCAACATGCGCGAGGGTGGGCGGACTGTCGCCACTGGTCTCGTCACCCGAGTGCTGTGATTGTAAAGACAACGCCGGTTGAAGATGAACATATATCGTGAATCCGCGAAAGTTGCTAGGGCCACGAGTCACGGGCTGTAAGATGTTGCTAGGAGAGTCTCTGTACACTTTGTTGGCGCTGTACGATATCCTCTCTGCTTCACCTTTGTCATTTGCAAAATGTACTTTATTGGGCAAAGGTATAGACTTGTAGCATAAAAGGCGCAGGGGCTGCAGGGCGGTGTCGAGCTCAAGATAGTCATGATCTTTACCTGTGCAATTCGGATTGCTTCAATTGTCGACAGAGTGAATACAAGGTTCCACACGCGATTGACAGCATGTCCATGCGCGACTGCCCCAGTATGACCTCGCACTTTCGTGGATGGAAAGGGTCAACGCGAGATCATGTGACTGAGTGGCTAGCGCGGGCAGGCGCGCCTGATGCATGGATCTGAGGGCTCGCGCGTGAGGAAGCTGCACCCCGCGAATCCTGCTCATTCACAGGCACAGGCATAGGCACAGGCATAGGCACAGGCACAGCACACTTCACGACCGCGTCTGCTTCCTCCATGTAATTCTGCTGCCTAACAACTCCCCCATGATGCGACACGTTCTGCGCACAACATGCTTACCCCGGAGCTCCATGTTCTCAAGCCAATCGACCCCTCCCTGTCCCACTCAGACGACTACGAGATCTTCACCATAAGCGACGCGCAAGTTGTCTATGCAGGCAAGCATGGAGGCCTCGCAAGCCTCCTGTCGGCCTACTCGGACACGCCATTGAGGGTCGAGGGCCGCCTGGAAGCGCCTGACCGCAGCCAACTACGATGCCGCAAGTCGCACCTCTTCCTCTATGCGCGCCGTGTGGCACCGTGCATGACTGACCTCACGCTAGTCGTAAAGAGACCCTTAAAACCCGTCGATATCGAGGTTCGAAATGTTACGCGATACTCTTATGGCCAGACGGAAGACGGCGAAACCGTCCTCTGGGCGCTCGGCGAGGCTGGCTGGTTCGAGTTGCGACCCCGGCCTTCGTACGAAGAGCACTTCCAAGAGATGATGGAGGCCGTGGAGATCCTCTACTTCATTACCGACATATATAATGAACCACGGAAGAAGGGCGGTGGGCCGACTGCCCCATTGATATTTCAAGAGGTGAGCCGCGCGGATCCTGGGTTTGCCGCATCGCCAGTTGGCGAAGAGCACGTCTACTAACCAGCCTGTATTCAGTATGCCGAGGATGAACGATTTCAGTGTCAAGACCCGGCCGAGGCAGAACAAATATTCAACAAACACCTTCCATTCCTGATCATGTGCTTCCTGAATCGCGCTCAAGGCATCGGGTGGGGCAACACCCCGTTGTACCAATACTATAGGAAGCGCTACCCTGTGAGTTGAGCCTGGGCACTACATACAAGTTGTTCCTGACGAAGCATAGAATGATTTCGAGACGGCTCGGTTGCGCATCGAAGGCAAATACGTCCCACCGAAACCGTCGAGGAAACAGTCAGCTCCCACACAGGCTAAAGCCAAAAGCATACAACCATCAGGCGTACCCAAGAAAGACGATAACTGGTGGAAGGCATCTGCGCTGTTCGAATTCATTCAAAAGGCAGTGAACCAGCGTGCCGTCCATGTAGGACACGTCACGTTGGAGAGAGTCGCGAAACTTCTCGTTAGACGCTATCAGATTGACGAAGAAGAGACGGCCAGGAACGTTCTCAGGGTCCATGCGTCAAACTTGTGCTACATGATCAATCATCCCAGGAGAAAGAACCTGGAAGCGTACCGGCGGGAGCCCATTTACGGTGAACTCGCAGTGGGACATAACCTCTCTGCTGCTGATGTCAGACGAGCTGAATCGGTTGAGCTGCGACCTCGAAGGGATCACGGGACGCTCAAAGATGAGGTCAGCTCCGATTCTGATTCCAGTTCTTCCATCGAAACGCCGCAAAGGCGGCCTGTCAGGATGAAAAAGGGTCGTCTGTCCGTGCTCCGACCGAGAAGTAGCAAATATTCCGGCAAAGGCAACAGTGTCAAGTATGGAAAGGGAAAAGGCAAATCACCTCAGTCCAGAACCTTGACGGATTCGGAAGATGAAGGTTTCCAGCAGTCCGACAGCGCTAGCGAGGATGAGATTGATACTCCAACTCAGGCTCTGTCTCTGGGGAAGCGCAAACATGTGACTGATGCTATCGACTTGACTTCACGTAAAAGAGCGGCCAGCACGTCCTTGGAATCTGAACCCCAGTCTCCACCAACGTCGTCCTCGGAAGACAACGATGTACATACAGAGCCACTCCCACTAAGGTGGCGATCTGGAAACGCTCCTGTCAAATCCACGTCACCAGGATTGATCCCTTCTATAGTCTCAACCCCTCTACCGACATACACTCCGAATGGGCCGCGCGACTCATGGTTATGCACATTTGACGGCTGTTCGCAGAGGATATACGGAGCAAGCACAGAGCTTGGCCAGAGTCTGATCAAAGAGCACTTTGTAGACCACGCAAACGGCCGACATAACGAGGTCAACATACTGTTAAACGAAGAGCTGAAATTGAGGCTTCCTGTCAAGTGAGTACAATTCACGGTCCGAGCCTGTTGTTCGTGTAACAATACCCTGACCACGCGATAGTAATCTACTCAAGCGCATCCGTGAAATGTCTGAGCAGCAGCAACCTTTGTTTCCGTCATTAACGCAATCGGCTGCCGCTATCCATCCGCAACCTATCAGGCGACTAGCATAATCATGTCCATTGGTTGCGGCTTCGATATTTTTGTGTCTGTTCCGTCTTCATTTTTCTGTTACATGAATATTCTGGTGTTTTCAACATAAGGTGGGTTACATGCGGTCTGGTCTGGGTTCGTGTTGGCGTTGCGCCATGGTTTTTGTTCGAATCCCCCGGCCGTGATTTTAGGAAGATCAAGGCCATGTTGCATGCATGTCTCTGCATGAGGTATGAAGACTATCCTTACAAGTACGCCAGAGTCTACGATGCTCAATCTACAATAAGATGAAAGACAGCTATTTTATCTTGGTTCCAGGACCACCAGAAAATGCGATGAAGTGCCATATATGTACAACCGATCCCATCCGAACCAATGCATATACGAATCTATTCCGTTCGAGTGTTTCTCTTTTCCGCCATCTCCTACTTGATCCCATCATTGTATTTCGTACATGACATACAATCCTCGTTTCCCTTCTTGCAAACCGACCCGACCCGAATCGCTCTCAAACCTACCCACATCGTCCATAAACCTCACAATCACACGCAACCGCCTCTTTCTCCACCTCTCCAACCCCAAACGGACACCACGCGTCGCCCATTCCAAGGATCACATGCCATACCCACCCCAGCACCTCCCCGGCACTGTCGTCATCCATGACCGTCTTATTCAACCACGTCCAATAGTGCAGATACTCTTTTACCGGGCGGCGCCGGATCTGCGCGCCCGTTACGGCGAACGAGAGACTTTGGCTACGTGACGTCGCATCTGCGTTGCCCAAGGGCGTGGCAAGTTGCGCGGGTGGGAGCGGACAGGAGTCGGGAGACTTGGGGTTGGAGTCAGGAGCCAGGCAGGACGGCGAGAAGAGGCGGGCCCAGACCTTGGAGATGGGGGCTTCGAGGGTGCGGAGGGAGGCCGTGGGGTTGGAGGGGTGGAGGGTCGCGCAGGGCGTGCAGGTCAGAGGGGTCAGGCCTTTGGAGGATAGGTAGTCTGTGTCCAAGTTTTGCAGGGCGGTGATTCGTGAGCGGTCTCGTGCAGAGAGGGGAGACGATTCTGCTTTGGGCATGAGGTCCGAAGTCGAGAGCTGTTTTGAAGGGCCTTTAGACTGGGTTGCTGGATGGACCGATGATGATTTCGTAGGGGAGACTAGAGAGGAGGTGAATGTGGGAAAGGGGGATGGGGAGGCGGCCAAGAACGCGATGATCGAAGGCAGGTTATGGTAGTTCTCGATGATGTAGCGTAGATAGGCGTCGGCGATCCGTCCTTTGTCAACTCTTCGGCCTCCTGCATGTAGCCCGGAGAAGCTAGGGTCTAGCTCGATTACTTTCGTGCTCCAGGTTGGTAAAGTCGTGTCCAGCCATGTTTTCAAAGTGTCCTGCTCTTTTATGAACGGGTCGTTCAGATCGTCGTCCTCCCCAGCCGGCTTTACTAGAACTAGGAAACGCTCAGGTGCTGGTTCTGGAGCTGTGGTAGAGTTCTTGGGGAGATTGGGTGGGTTCCAAGGGAATTGAGCAGGCCGTCTGTAGGGATAATTGGCTTTGGATCCGGCGCGCAGCGTTTCTTCGTCCTTGGGCTCGGAGAAGTCGTCTGTTGATTTTGAGGATGGAGTTAGTGGCAGAGGCGGTTGGGATGGCCGTGAGGATGTGAAGAGAAGTGTTGTTATTAGAAGGGCTAAGGTCAGAGCGAAGGCAGTCCGCGGTGTTGCTCGGAGCATGATGGTAATCCAAATTACGATATGTCACGCGTTCCAAAGAAACTTAGAAAGTACTCCAAAGCTGAAGAGAATCGAAATGTAGCTAGTCAAAGGAATCCAAATCAGTAAAGCTTTTGTCATCCGGATCCGGGTCATGCAGGTATGTCGGTGATGTCCACGGCGCGAGCTAGCTCGAATCCACTCCAGAGTCCGGATTTTTTTAGCTGCAACGGCACAGTGTTCCTGCTTGACGAATGATGATTGAATCGGACATTTCGTTCCTTAGGCGGCGGCAGAGATGTTTTGTTCGAAGCGGGTTTGAAACAAAGGGGCCGTGCATGGATCGTGCGAAAGAAGTGTCAGGGTCTACGCCCGACGCGTGCATGAGGCGCAGGCGCTAGTTGCGACGTGTTTTCTGCCTCGTCATCGTCCTCAGCTGAGAGAAGCGCGCAGGAATCCATCTCGAACGAAAAGATGGAGACGGAGGAATAGGTGATAGTCACAGGGCCTCATATGGAGTGGTGCCCATCGCCGTCTTGGCGGTGCTCAAGTGGGGTTCACGACCTCATCCCGGCCACACCTAACGAAGATGACTATGCAAAGCGCATAAGCATCAGAAAGTCCTTCCGAAAGCTGGAAAGGCGTGAACATGATGACCACAAAAGAAATAATCAAGAAATATTGGCTGGACAGACACCGCTGGGCGCCGACTACATTCCATACTTCGCTAGGGTATACAAGCCTTTGAGGCTAACGAGAGGATCAACAGCTCCCGTGTGGTTCTGGTGTAAGAAGCAATATTCCCTCAATAATAGGCGCGCGCTCATCTCTTTCATACAAGGCGGACGCCGAAACTACAAGGCCATGTCTCGTCGTCGGTCAACGTCGCCGTGCACGGTTTGTTCTGATTCGCCCATCGAACCGGTTGGATTGGGTCGCTGATACGTTGTCAAGAAGGATCTAGATCTATTATGTTGCCGTGCGATTTTATATTCGACTATTAGTAGATGATATCCGCTTCCTGGTAGTCCAAAGGCCAGCGACCATAATAGTATCCGAAGAGCTAATCTCTCGCACGACTTCAGTGCTTACAGCCAAGGCACAGCCAACGTCAGAACTCAAAATCATTCAAGACCAAATCGCTTCGCCCTTTCACAATTTAACTGACCGGTTTGCGCGGCTCCGTTCTTTCCATGGTTCTTTGAAGTTTCAAGAGAAAAATCAAACTAATCCTGTCAACATGCCTCCAACAATACTTTTCTTTGCTGGTGCTTTTGCCGACCCCAGTTGCTTCGATGCTATATCCAAAAAGTTCCAAGAGGCAGGATGCCCGACAGTATATGCTTACGTACCTTCCCTTGACCCTTCAGACCCTTCTTCCGTCACCGCTTCCAAGGATGCTGAAGAAGCTCGGACCAGGTATCTTCTACCACTACTCGACGAGGGAAAGGAAGTCGTTGTCTTCGTTCATTCTTACGGCGGTGTCGTAGGAGGTGCCGCAGCTGCCGGATTGAGCAAGTCCGCACGCTCCGCAGAGGGAAAACCTGGTGGTGTTGTGGGCTTGCTCTATCTCGTCGGCGTCATGACAAAAGAAGGCGAAAGTCTGCTCCAAGCCGTCGGTGGCGCCTATCCTCCATTCATCAAGCAGAACTACGTACATACCACTTGCTTGCAGCTTGGTCCAAATTTTCGTTTGCTAACGCAACTTACAGCCAAGGCAAGGCGTGGCTGTGATCGATCCTGTCATGCCAACGCTCTATGCAGATGCTGATCCGACATTGGCATCAACCCTTGAGGCCGCTATGATCCCGCATGCGCTAAGCGCTTTCGAGACCCCATCCTCAACTCCCGCCTGGGCTGAACCAGAATTCGATGGGCGAAGAGCGTTCATTCGAACGATAGACGATCAAACCAATCCGCTTTTTCTTCAAGACATGTGGTTGGACAAGAGTCGTGTGAGGTGGGAAACGGTTGACATGAAGACTTCGCATTGCCCGTTCATCAGTTATCCAGATGAAACTGCTCGCATTGCTGTAGAGTTGATGAAGAGATGGACGTAACCCCCGGTGCACATTACGGCATATGTTGGAGGCCTACTTCTTCTAGTGGCGCGCGAGGGATGCCATTAGAGGTCCGACCAACAGACTTCCCGAAACAGTTCGATGCTACAAGCCTCATCGAAAGTCACCACCAAAACTAGGACAAAGGACGAAGAAGCTATGGACAGTAACTTGAGAAGCACCACAGGGAAGTTTAGGTAATTCTTCTCAACAGCATTGTGCCCTACACTGATTATGGAAATTCTCTCTCCTCCCAATAAGATTCCACTTGGTGTTAGGATAGGACTCAGCCTTCTTGCCCCACTAGCACCGCCGTGGGATGTACTCCGAGTGCCTTGAGCAGTCTCTGAGCAATAGGTCCTGAAACGACTGGGACGAAAAACAAACATTCCTTCTCATAGTAGGAGTATCATCTTAATTGATTCAATATGCCTCTTACCTCTCTAAATCACGCACGTCGTCCATGGAGACTCTTTGTGGAATTGTATTTGGACATCGCCCGCGTCCGAGCTACTCCGCAGCCTATGAGGACAATCCTCATAATGTTTCATGTCTGTGCGTAACTGCTCCCTTTCGCTTTCATACCTGTTGCGTCCTAGCTTATGCTCACTCCAGTACGCAGGTCCTACTTCAAGCGCGCTAGCAGGGTACCTCTAGATCCCGCCTCCCCTGAAATTCCCCAACGTGCCGCAACACTATAATGATCTGGTAGGTGGTATAATACCTGGACTGCTCGCGTTGGCAGACAGCGTCACTGTCTATTCGTTCTCGTTCGTTATTTTCGCTAAAAGTGTTCGTTGACTGAAGCTCTGTGAGCTGTGCCATTCTTTTTACTTTCAAGACATACCATTCATCAACTTCTCAAATGTATCTCACGACGACGCTAGTTGGCACGCTTCTTTTGTCTAAAGTGGCGTCTGCAGCGCCACGTTATCATTCATGGGCGGTCCACAGTCGACCACATCATACACATCACTCTGGGTGGATCCCTCACCCTTCTCACAATGGGTCTGAATACCCTCATTCTGGTGGACTGATCCCGACGGGTTCTACTGCAGCACTCTCTAGTCTCCCAATACCTAGCCCTTCCTCTAGCAGCTCCGCAACACTGATAGAATTGTCTGCACCCTCTACTTCTGCCATTCACAAAGTGTCGTCAACTTCTGCAACAGTGGCGGTAACACAAGCGACTCAATCGACGATGACGGCCGCGAGCGTCACATCCTTCCAAGCCACATCTGTAGTAGTTGAAGCAGCGCCATCAAAGACGTTATGCGGGACCGCCAACGGGATGGACGCGCGTGCCAGTCCCACCGGTGCACCTTGGACTTATGCCTCAGACAACTACAACTACGACGCCATGACAGGCGCAGGCGACTATTGCGTTGGCTTCTATGACGCCTCACAAGATACATCGGGGACATGGAGCATTCACTGGAGCAGCATATGGAACATCGACAAGGCTAAGTGCCTAACACCTGAAATCACGAAGGGCTATTCGAACCTGGCAGTCGGAAAGAATCTGAAGAAGGAAGTCAGCGCTGTTCAGAGCATGGACACAGTGTGGAACTGGACAGCCACAAACACTGAAGATATCAAAGGCTGCATTACTTTTGACTTCATGATGGGTCCAACAGCAGGCGACTACACTTCCTCCTCGGTCAAGGAACTCATGCTCTGGCTTTGGTGGACTGGTGATGACCTGCCCATTGGATACGCCGAAGGTCCGGTTGCTACGATTTCCCTTTTCGGCAAGGATGGCTGGAAGTTGTACCAAGGGATGAATACCCAGAGTAACCAACTGGTGTCGTCTCTACTCGCGCCTGAAGATGAAATGTACACCGGCAACTTCGAGGGTGATTTGAAGGATTGGTTCACCGCGCTTTCAGACGCAGGCCAGTACCAAGTGTATCCTTCCACGTACTATGTCAACGTTGGGAATATGGGGACAGAGGCGTGGTACGGCGACGTCACGTTTGACTTCTATGTTAGTGGATTTGAATTGGCGTTGTAGGTCATTTGGTCTATACTGAATTATCTCTTCTTCTTGATAGCATCCCAGAACACCTTTATGGGTTGCTTCTATGTATGTACCGTCTCATGTATTTGCGTAGAATCTTGTACTTAGTCTGCTTCGTGTTATATAGCGACCGCTTGCCTTAGATCATCATACCTGGTCATTGATCCCGCAGACCACATGTGAGAATCGTGAATTTACATTATCTAATAAAGCCTTTTCGCGTACTTAGTGTAATATGAAGGCTATTCAGTCTATAACGCTGTTTGTGAGAATCACATTAAGTGGCTGTGTCCGACATCGCCCGATCATCCGCTTCTAAAATGAGAGTGGGAGAGAAAGGTGAGGGAGCTCACTGTGTCATATGACGAACCTAAGCTAGTAACTGACAAACGCGTTGCCGTGAGAGACCAACCGCTCGCGCGATCACGTGCGTGCAAGGCAACTTCACTTGCGCACGTATTCATAGCGCGTGAATAGCCGGAAATCTTGGCTTTGTCACCCCGAGGTACTAACACTGCTACTCGAAACTGTGCGCCACAGATTGCGCGAGAGAAAGCATACTCAAGATAAGTACAGAGCGCTATCAAGCCGTCCAGTCACACCACTATCTCGGCCCTACTGAACATGCCAGACTGATTTGAGGCAACTGCACCGCAATCATCCAAGATGTCGCAACCGGAGTATCACCACTACATTCCGCAGTCGCTCTTGCGGAACTTTTCGTATCCCTATGCAGGAAAAGAGATCAAGGACCGTGGACTTTACCGCGGCGATCCGACGCTCAAAGTTGTGGATCTCACCAAGGATGACCCCCAGATTATAGAGAAGGCGGTAAAGGGTAGCTTCAGACAGGATGATATGTACATGCACATTGATTTCTTGAAACGGAAAGAGCGACGCGCACTTCAGAACAAGCTGGGGAAATTGGAAGAAAGAGCAAGCCCGATCTTCGAGAAGATGACAAAAGCCGTTAGGGAAGGCGAATTTGCAATCTACCTCGAACCAGAGGAGGAATGGACTTTGAAGCTTTTCATTTTCGTAATGAAGTACAGCAGCGTGCAGTTTTTCTGAGCGTACAATTATCAGACGATCGACGACTGCGACGAGAGCAACAAGAAGGACCTCGCAGCCTATATGGAGAAGAAAGGTTTCAATCGTCCATGGGAGGTGTGGTACGATAACCTTATGGGCATCTTGGACCACACGTCCACCAGCGAAGAAGAATGGTTCTTGTCTTTGCAAGAGCGTGTCTACCCTGAAGCTGCGATCTGGGCCCAGATGATCATGAGATGCAAGTACCCTATCTTATGTACTCCCTCTGAAGATCATGAAGAGTTCATGCTTACCGAAGGGGCGTATTCTCTTCACGAGGGGCCTCCAGAACCTGAGGCCTGGGTCGAATTTCACGTCATCTGTGTGGTTTCTCCTAGGTTAACTGTTCTCATGCGGGACATTCTATTACCGGAGATAATTGAGGATCGCGAGGAGTCTAAGCGGCTGAGCAAACAAGTCGCACATGCAGACCACCTGAAGCCACTTTCAAATCCTCAAGACGCACACTCTATCTTTCATGATCTTGTGGTTGTCAAACCACGAGTTGGTAAATATATCTCAACTGGAAGTGGCGACATCAACCTCGTTACGGATCCTATGGCCGATACAGAAGGAGATCGGTTGTGCCTTCCAATTTTCCGCATCGGATCTCCTGATGTCCAAAGCCTGAATTCGGTCATTCTTCACGAAGCGCTCGATTTCCCAGATCTCGTTTCCGCTCCAAACCTGCCTTACTCACTGCTCTAGAGGGCTATCTGAAGAAGCCTGTCGGAGGGTTTTATTCCATGAAACGAATGTCAGGAGCAGAAGATCCCAGGCTACACCATCTGAAAAAACTAGAACATCTAGCAGGTAGCCTCGGCTCCAGCGTGAAGGCCGAGTACGAGATCCATGAACGAGCCATACTCAAGATTACCCACGATCTCCGGTCTGCGATTCACGAAGCCGTGGAAGGATTTAGACCGGAAACACGGGAGTTCATGAGGGCATGCGCAGACTTCCTTGCTCTAGTCCTCATGTGTTTCAAAGGTGATATCAATCTGGGAATTTTTGAAGCTGCGAATGAGGAGGCGAGGAGCAAATACGGTAAAACAGTCCCAAGCATCGTTGCAAAAGAAGTCGAAATGTTGGCTCAATCAGATGAGCAGGTGTCTTTCTTAATCCCCTTCCCGGAAATCATGTACAGCGATATATGGGGGATGATTGAGAGCTCCTGTAAGAACAAGGATTTACGCGATGGCTTGGAAGAGAGTATCGATGTCACCCCACTTCCAGAAGCATCAGACGCTAGTCCAGGTACCGACTCAAGCAAGCAAACTGACCTCCCAAGTCCCCCAATCGAGTCAACTAGTCACCCGGGAAAGGGATCTCGTAGGAAAGGCAGAAACAATCGACGTTGATATGGAAGTTGAGATATGCACAGGATTGCCGACGAAGCCGCTTCACGACAGTGCTAGGGTCAGCAAGGAAAGGGATCGACCTGTTCAAATGTCGAGCACCGGAACAATAGCACTCGCCTTGTTACACGTCTGACTTCATTCGCGTTTCCATTTCGGAGGAGTCCCATACTCCAAGGTCAAGAAGGCCCACACTCTGGATTTGGCGATCACGGAAAAGAGACACGTTTCGCAGCTCGAAGGGCGTTACTTCACCACGGGTTTGTTAGCTGTCGTGATATGCGACCCCACGCTCTGCCGAGCATGGTTTTGACTGGTGAGACGATTGTCTAGATCGAGAAGAAGTTCTTCAAATAGCTAAGGTTGCTGAACGGACAAGGATTAGCCTGCAAATCGTGTGGGATAGCAAACCTTAGCTCGTCTATACAGCCACTCAGATAGCAGACAGACCTTCCCAAAAAAGCCTAGCACAATGCCGTCTCCAAATCCTATGCAGTAATCACGCGTCCTGGGACGTAGTCCATCTCAGCCTAGCTAACATCTCGATGCCGAGTATATGTAGTCCGCTGCGCACCATGCCCCCCAATATCCCCTTCTCGCCCACGTACGCGACGCCTCAGATTGATTCTCTGAAATTCAACCTAGAGCTTTGACCATTCACGCCTTACAATTTGCTCCGCATACTACGTAAGTGACCATTGCCATACCATATATATGGAAGAGTTTGGAAATCATGATTGATGTTCGTTGAAGCGTCATGGCTATCAAAACCCGCTTCCTCAACGTCCTGAGACCCCTCCAGCTGATCTGGCTGTCCATCCAATGTACTCCTCCCCTCCCCCCAAACTCACCTACATTTCATTATACCAACACCCGACCTATCAAATAGTCCACTACGCTGCCTTCAGAGCCGCTCTCCGCAAATATGGTCTCACTGCACTCGCCCACCCGCGCCAAATCCGCGACGCCGCCTCGGCAAACTTGTTCATTGCGATTTGTAAGTGTCTCGCTTCCCTTCACTTCCCCATCCGGCCCGACCTGAACCACCCCACCACGTCACCACATGCTAATCCGTGTACTAAGCCGGCGGATTCATCGCCTACGAAAACACAACTGTCGTCCAATCTCTCGTGTCATCCTCCTCAGGCAAAATCCTCGAACTCGGTCCCGGCCCGGGCAACCAGCTGCAACGCTTCGATCAGTCCCTCGTCACGTCCATCTACGGCATCGAACCAAACGCACACTATGCATCTCATCTCACCTCGCGCGTCGAGAAGTTTGGGTTGCAGGATAAGTATAAATTGCTAACGTGTGGGATCGAAGACAGCGATGTGCTTCGAAGCGAAGGGATCGAGGAGGGCAGTATTGACACGGTGCTAAGCATCCAGGTTCTGTGCAGTGTGAACGATGTCAGATGTGTGGTGCGCGAGATTCACAAATTGTTGAAGCCCGGGGGTCGGTTTGTGTTCTGGGAGCATATTAGGAATCGGGATGGCGGCACGGCTTTGACACAAGGTATGTGACGCTTGAGATGAAGAGATTCCATGCGAGTCTCGAGGTGAAGATACAGGCGCTAATACGATAGCAGCGTGTTTAAATCCAGCGTGGAGTGCGTTCGTAGGATGTCATGTCAATCGAGATATCCTGAAGGATATCTTGAATGCGGGGGAGTGGGAGAATCCGAACGAGATCGAGATTTCTGATGAGCCGGAGAGTGTGTTGCCGAGGATCTGGGGTGTGCTCAGAAAGAAGATTTAGTTGTCAAGGTGCTGGCCTAAAAGCTTACGGTGTTCTTCGGATCACGTTGGAGACTGATTTTTCCAGTTATAGATTGGAATACGGAGCTACGCTGTGGCCAGACATATAGGTTACAATCGGATGTGATATGTTTGAGAGGATGAAGACTGTCTTGTGTCGCCTGGTTCTGGCATGTATCTTGTCGTTTTTAGCCCCCTCTCCTGAGCAGCAAGCGTTCGATCGACGTTATAACCATGCCGAAAGCTGGACTCAAATATTTTCGCAGAAAGGCGCTTCCGAATAGATCCGTTAAGGATCGCTTATTGTTGCTTTTGATCTTTCGCAGTGTCGCGATGTTATGTTCTTATCCTGGTCCTCATTCCCCAATCTCCAAAAATGGAATATCCTAAAATGACAATTGTCACCAAATGACTTGTCCGGAATAGCCACCTGGCAGCGTTTCGAAGCCTTCGTACGCCAACTTCGCTATCAAAGTGGGTGTGACTGGACCGCCTCTGCGACACTCAATATGACATTCGACCCACCGGCTTTGTCCCAACCAATCCTTCACAACACGAGTTTTCGCACCGGTATCATCATCTGAGCCGAATTCGCCGTTCGTGACAAGAGACTGCCTAACTCTAAGCAGTTCCATCTGCACAGCATGGTATGATTTCGCAGCGGTCTTCAGCTCTTTCTTGCTCCTAGCGATCATTGGCTGTTCAACAATGAGCTCAACTCTATCTAGCCTCGCCACGCCCTCTAGAGAGCCAAGAGCGACCGGAGTCTGTGTTGTGGAAGTGTGTATCCTCCCCTTTATCCAATCAAAATTGACTGTCAAATCTCTGAGCTCGTTAGTCGAGGACTGAAGATAATCCAAAAGAGATCCTAAAAGGTGATCCGACAGAGACACGTCGCGTAGGATGACTTTTTGTAGATAAGATGGTCCATTAGCTAACTGCAAAGGGTGATTTGTCGGAAGCGAGACAGTTCTATGAGGCTTGCGTATGATCAATTGATAAATGCTTCACCGAGGAACAGCACCCTGACAAGCCCATACGTGGCGATGACGAGCAGGTTGTCAGCACAGAATTGGTAGATGCCTATGAGACGGTAATGGTAGATTCTGTCGCGGAGCTCTCACGGTATATTCAATAGCGCTGAACGTGTGCTTATCTTGTGTTGAGCTTTGTGAAGACAAGGTGCTGTTGGGGGTTTGAGACTGGTGATACCCAAGGATGACTAATCTATATTGTCTAGATCAATCACGTGACAGGACAACACCTCACTCCAACCTTGGAAGGCTTGGGACTTATCAAGGTTTCGAGGAGTGCGTATTTATTGCGTCATATCCAGTCAAGAAAAGTACAGCTAGAAGCAAAGGGGCCTTCTCAGCCTTTAGTATCCTCGTTAGTGCCCTCCATAACGCGTTTTACAACAGCTGGGTAAGCTTCTTGCCTATGACTCAATTCATACTGACTCCTCGTAATATTTTTTGGAGCTGATCAGAGCGAATTTTCCACCAAAGTTTTGTAGTAGGAGCTAACGCACGTGACATGAGGTGTGTTTTTATTCATCCTACATTCAAGTTCATGATTCATGTTACCTTACATTCATCATTTTCCATCCATTCATGCGTCATAGACGAGCCTTCTGAGCACTGCTACCACCCTTGAGCTCGAATCTGTCAAGGTTCAACACCTTGTCCCAGGCAGCAATAAAGTCCTTGACGAACTTCTCTTTGCTATCAGCGCTGCCATACACCTCCGCAATAGCGCGGAGCTCGGCCTGCGAACCAAACACAAGATCGTTACGCGTAGCAGTCCACTTCTTCTCGCCAGACTTGCGGTCCACACCCTCAAACTCCTCGCCTCCTTCGTCCGTCGCCTTCCAGGCAGTGCCGATGTCGAGCAGGTTGACAAAGAAGTCGTTGGTGAGTTTGCCGGGACTGTTAGTCAAGACGCCGGTCTTGGAGCCATCGTAGTTTGCGCCAAGAACGCGTAGACCGCCAACCAAGACAGTCAGCTCCGGTGCGCTGAGTGTTAGGAGATGAGCCCTGTCGATGAGGAACTGTTCTGAGCGGACGCGCGACGTGGACTTGCCATAGTTGCGGAATCCGTCGTTAAAGGGCTCTAGGTGCTCGAAGGACTGGACGTCAGTCTCGTCCTGCGAGGCATCGGTGCGGCCGGGTGTGAATGGAACAGAGGTGCCAGCTGCCTGCTCGACAGCAGCAGTACCAGCCAGGACGATAAGATCGGCAATAGAGACTTTCTTGCCTCCCTGGGCTTTGCTGTTAAAGTCCTCTTGGATCTTCTCGAGAGCGGATAGAACCTGCTTGAGAGACTGCGGGTTGTTGACCTTCCACTCCCTCTGTGGCAGAAGCCGGATACGACCACCATTGGCACCACCCCTCTTGTCGCTTCCACGGAAGGTGGATGCAGAACCCCAGGCAGTGGAAATGAGTATGCTGGGACTCAGGCCAGTGGCCAAGATGTCCTTCTTGAGCTGAGTGATGTCTTGGTCATTGATGGCCGGGTGGTCGAGTTCCGGGAGGGGATCCTCCCAGAGAACCGTCTCCTTGGGGATCTCGGGACCGAGCCATCGTGACCGTGGGCCCATGTCGCGATGCAACAGCTTGAACCAGGCACGGGCGAACGTGTCGTGGAGCTCTTCCGGATGCTCTACCCAGCGTCGGGTGATCTTCTCGTAGACTGGATCGAATCGGAGAGCGAGATCAGAGGTCAACATCCTCGGCTTATGT
This sequence comes from Lophiostoma macrostomum CBS 122681, assembly GCA_010405375.1. Lineage (NCBI taxonomy): Eukaryota > Fungi > Ascomycota > Dothideomycetes > Pleosporales > Lophiostomataceae > Lophiostoma > Lophiostoma macrostomum. The sequence continues at coordinate 107,424 of MU004374.1, read as the reverse complement.
TTCTTGTTTGGGTCGAAGGCGTCAGGGATGAACTCCTCGGCGTCTTTCGCGACCCACTGGTTGGCACCAGCTGGAGACTTGGTGAGCTCCCACTCGTACTTGTAGATGTACTCGAGGTAGTGGTTGCTCCACTTGGTTGGCGTCTTGGTCCAAATGACCTCGAGGCCGGATGTGATGGTATCAGGGCCCTTGCCGGAGCCATGACTGTTCTTCCAGCCCAGCCCCTGGTCTTCGAGTGCGGAGGCTTCTGGCTCAGCGCCGACGTTGCTTGCCGGTGCAGCTCCGTGGGTCTTGCCGAAGGCATGGCCACCAGCGATGAGAGCGGCTGTCTCCTCTGGGAGAAAGTTAGCAAAGATCCGAGCTCGTCAGGCGTAAGGTGTCACCTACCATCGTTCATGGCCATGCGACCAAAGGTGGTCCGGATGTCGCGAGCAGAGGCGAGAGGGTCTGGGATGCCGTCTGGGCCCTCAGGGTTGACGTAAATCAAGCCCATGTGGGCAGCACCGAGCGGCTCCTCCAGATCCCGCGTGTGGATGTCCTTGTGCTGGCTCGTCGGGCCTTCGTCGCCGTCGACGATACCAGAACCCTCTTTGCCCGAGGGACCAGGCTGGCCGTCGGAGTAGCGGACCTCGTTGCCCAGCCAGGTGGTCTCGCCACCCCAGTAGACGGACTCGTCTGCCTCCCACGTGTCGGCCCGGCCACCGGCAAAGCCGAAGGTCTTGACGCCCATGTTCTCGAGCGACACGTTGCCGGTGAGCAGCAGCAGGTCGGCCCAGGAGATCTTGTTGCCATACTTCTGCTTGATCGGCCAGAGCAGGCGGCGGGCCTTGTCGAGGGAGACGTTGTCGGGCCAGCTGTTGAGGGGAGCGAAGCGCTGCTGTCCATCGCCGCCGCCACCTCGGCCGTCCTGGACGCGGTAGGTACCGGCGCTGTGCCAGGCCATGCGGACGAACAGGCCGCCATAGTGGCCAAAGTCGGCCGGCCACCAGTCCTGCGAATCGGTCAGGACGGCATTGATGTCCTTCTTGAGCTCGTCGTACTGGCCCGACTCGACCAAGCTCTGGAAGGCCTTTGCGTAGTTGAAGTCGGGGTCGAGCGGGTTCGTCTTGGCTGTGTGCTGGCGGAGGATGTTGAGCTTCAAGCCCGACGGCCACCAGTCGCGGTTTCGGGTGCCGCCGCCGCCCGTGTTGACCTTCTTGCTGTCCACGTGTACTGGGCACTGTGCCATGTCTGCGGTTTCGAGGGCGGTTGGGGGTGAGGGGAGGGTGCAATGCGAGTTCGAAAGGCAAGGGCAGCGGGTGCAGGAGCTCTTATTAAGTGCAGAAACCTCGGGACCGCACGACGATGCGGGGTCGTTCTGCGACTCCGTGATGGAGCATTCTGCCACTCCCGATGCGCTCATTTGTCACTGGGCAACCCACGGCCAGTCCCGGGATCCGCGCCGTCGCTCTGCTCATGCTGTAAGCTGCGCCGCCCAGGCACGTTCTAGTCCCTGCGTATGAATAATGGATGCTCTCGTTGACCTCATTCGCGCCGAAGCTGCCCCGCCAACACGCGCAAAACGCCACCATCACCAAGACAGATCTAAGCGACAACGTGCGTGGCGTCTTGTCCAGATGGCGCAATATTTCCCGGGCGGCCTGTTGCGCTTGATAGGTACTCCGGCAGCCACTGTACATGACTATGCGGTGCGTATAGCTGTCGAGCAAATCGGTACTTGTTGGACACGTTCGCAATAAGGGTAATAGGAATGGGGTCACGGAGGTACGCAATCGCACAGTCGCTTTTCGTTCGGATCCCTGTCCAACGCCCCACCTTTGGTGTTACTCCACACAGGTGAGTCTGTGAATCTCGTATGCATGCTGGAACACCTCTGTCTCGCGGCTTTGTCAAGTCCTCTGGGAGTGGTCCAAGAATTCCACTATAGATTCCCCGTCTGCTTCTGCATTCTCGAGCCCATACAGAGAGGTCTTTGATGCGGTGGCGTACCTACAAGGATAAAATAGCGGCTCTCAGCACGTCTAACTATATCTTGCCCCACTCCTTGCCCGTGGAACCATACCTCGCTCTTGCTTCTGCCTCTGCCTCTACCTCTACCTTTACACTTCGAGATTCTCTTCCTAGAAAACATGAACAGCCCTTTAATCCTCGTTGAAAGATTTGTGACTCTCCGCCAGATGCTTCGCTTCCATTGCGGGGTAGTCGTTGGTTCACTAGGCAAACCCCCACGATAAGTCCATTGAAGCCCCAACGCTTCTGCATCCAGCCCTAGGCTAGCAATTGTCTCATCCGAACATGATCAGTCGTCAGCTATCAGCGAGCACGCCATCATTGAAAGCCAGGGTGGACTTGTCTAAGGCTATTGCCTATGCTCGACCAGAGTGTGCAAATGCATTGGCGATCGGACTCGTCAGAACTACTGTGATTGCTGCTGCTGCTGCAAATGCCCATAAAGCTCGGATTATCGCCGTATACAGGCATGACAGGAAAATGGAAGCGGGACCATAAGCGAGCCAATGAGGTGCAACCTCTCGTATCGCCTCGACAGGAGCGCGTCGAGCAGCGTCAGCCTTCAGACTCGCGTCACACATCAGAGCAGAAGCTGCACTAGCCCAATCTTTCCCTCTAGCCTGAGCGCGTCATGCGCCTAATCAATACCACAACGAAAGTCTTGGAAGAGTTTGAAACCTCCGATACTCCACCGTATGCCATCCTCTCGCACACGTGGACCAATGGAGAGATCACGTACCTGGACCTGGGGAAGGGCCGCACACCAGACAAGGCAAACGGATATGCAAAACTCGACAATGGGTGCCGCGTGGCGGCTGCCGCTGGCTACGACTACTTCTGGATCGACACATGCTGCATAGACAAAACAAACAATGCTGAACTAAGTGAAGCAATCAACTCAATGTTCCAGTGGTATCGGCAAGCCGAGATCTGTTTTGCATATCTCGCAGATGTCCCGGAAAATGTGGACCTTGCAAGTGCGGACTCTGCCTTTTCGCATAGCAGATGGTTTACCAGAGGGTTCACGCTTCAAGAGCTGCTTGCACCCTCCGAAGTGCTTTTCTTTGCAGAAAACTGGACAGAAATTGCTTCCAGGAATAAGTCGGTTTCTCTGATGACTCAGATCACCAGTATCCCTTCGCAGTTCTTGCTTGGACAGGATCTCGAAGACGCAAGCGTGGCAATGCGTATGTCATGGGTCGCTAATAGAAGAACTACCAAAGCCGAGGATATTGCATATTGCTTGTTAGGCATCTTCGATATACAGATGCCGCTGCTATATGGGGAACACGAAGCTGGGGCATTCAGACGTCTACAACAGGAAATCACGAAGCATTCTGATGATCAGAGCATCTTTGCTTGGAGAACCGACGATGCAGATATGCCTTCGCACAATGCTAGCGCACGACAGACTTTCAGCCTGCTAGCCCACTCCCCAGCCTCGTTCAGATGGTCACATAACATTGTCGAGTCAGCTCCTCCTGTAGTGAGAGGTTACTTGGACGGCATTCGTACTCCAACCGTTTTCAATAACAAAGGGCTTCATCTCTCACTACCCGTGATTCAAAACCCAGACGGCAAGGTTCTTGCCATTCTCAGTTGCAGCAGATTGGGGAACGAAAGCAGAGAACGTATCGCAATTTGGCTGCGAGATGTTTCCACCAATGGAGGTCGATATGTCCGCATGGAACCTCACACTCTCGAGACTGTACCGCTGGGAACCGTCCTAAGCTCTGCAGTCTATTCGAGCATTTCAGCTGTCAAGGGAGATGCCGAGCCGTCGAGGGGCGCAGCGAACGCCGCTGCGTCACAACAGCGGCATGTGGAAGAGAGAAGCGTTTCATCCGGATCCGGAAGGTCATGGCGACACCATTCCGCCCATGTACCGAGAACAAGAGCGCAGAGAACGGAGTACGAGGGGAAATCGTCATCGGTAAGAGCTCCACGTTTTGCGCCCCTTGCAGAAGATGTGGAAGTGCCTGAGCCTTCATTGGGTCTGGTTGATGAGAGTCTTGGTTGGACAGCGCTTCTTGTTGTGGGCTTCAGCGTTCTTCTTACGGGTGCCTTGGTGCAATGATCACTTTGCTAAGCTCGAAGAGAGCTTTGACATTGAATTAAAGAGGGACGGATGATGATGGTATGTACTGGAATGCGGTCCCGGACATGCACACCTAGAGAAGCGCCTGCTCCAGTACGAAGTAGCTGTAGCCGCCTAGATGATTTGTTTCGGGTCGCTGTACTCGCCTAAAAGCGCGTACGAAGCACTTGCCATCGATTCCAATCTTAGAAGAGCAAAGCTCATGTTATGTTGAAGTACATTGCAAAGTATTCATGGACGTGCAGCTCTGAACTTGGAAAGAAGGCTCCAGGTAGCGTTGTAGATTCTCATGGTTCTCTGTTAAATTACTAGATATTTATCAAGGGTATATCTACATACAAAACTAGATAGTAGACATCGACATTGTGATCCTCAGCTTCCCGACTTATCACACTTTACTAGCTAGATGCCCTACTTCTAGCACACTCTTTTTTACTCTTCCTGGAAAGCCTCTCTTCTTATATAATCTTCTCCATATTCCGGCTTAGCAAGTAGTGAGTCCTAGACTAACTTATAAATCGTAGATATCTAGCCAGGTGTCCCAAATTGGCTCTCGTGGATCAATCCTAGGGCTGGGTCTTCAATCCTGATTAGGAAGGCGTTAGACCTATCTAGGCTTAGCGGTGCACGATTGGCAATGCCCAACCTTAGCAGCAGACCATTGACGTCGACAAGACCATCGAGAAGAAGCCCCTCAACATCCTCGAGATTCTACTCGATTCAATCCGAGACATTGTGTCTATTCTGTATCATATCGCGACCATTACAACGATGCGCCATGCCGCCTAGGGACTGGAGACGAGGCTCAGCCGCTCCAGTCGCAAACGGCGAGTACCCGCTGCAGCTTGCCTGTCGTCCTGACGGTCATGTCTGCACGATTCAGTTCTGCGATCGATGCGCCCCTATCGTGACCCAAGAATTTGGGACGTCGTGGGACAAGCCAGGCCATCGTATCAAGGACTTCCAGTCATCCGCCACCTTCTGTACATTCTGCGCTTTCCTCGTGCACGTGATTCAACAATGTACCCGGCAAGACGAACGCTATCCGGATATGGAATTGAAGTTGCGATATAAGTCCAGCGATGCGACAGAGCCCTTTTTTAGACAGATGGACTGGCTGGACGACTGGTATGGATCATGGGATAGTACCGCAATCAGTCTGAGTACGTTCGCTTTTTTTCAATCGTGAAAGGAATTTATCTTTCGACGTTCATGAACGGGGAAGAACATCACCTATTGGCCTAGTTCGAATCCCTTTTCGTTCAAGACCTTCTGGCTCCGAGCTGACTGCGGAGATCTCACTAAGGAGCAGGACCTTGCAGAAATTCACGCATTGGTCGGTGCTTCCGACGAGAGTTTCGAGCAGGCACAATCGTGGCTTCAAGAGTGTGCGACTGGCTCGCATGAAGCCTGTGACCAAAGTCCGCCATCTTACCGTCCCACACGACTGCTTGACCTCGGTGGGCTCTTGCAGTCCGGCGACGACTGGACGAAGCCTCCAATGGTTCGCCTTTGCGAAAAGAGACATATCTTGCACACGGAGAGAGTGATGGGTTTACCTATGCAGCTCTGTCTCACTGCTGGGGAGTCGCAGGGTCCAAGCACCTTAAGACCACGCGTGTGACGATGAGTTCCTGGAAAAGAGGGATCCCATGGACATTAATACCTCGCACGTTTCAAGATGCTATACTTTTCACACGTCGTCTAGGTATTCGCTGGTTATGGATCGATAGCTTATGTATCATTCAAGAAGACGAGAACGACTGGCGCGCGGAGGCTGCATGCATGGCCGAGGTGTATTCCCAGGCCTACTTCACTATTGCAGCAGCTAGTGCGGAGAACTCAGAGGTTGGTATCTTTCGCGAACCAAGCGCAGAAAGTCGTGCCAGACCGTGTACACGACTGGAGCCCGGGGATGATTCACCAGAGAACAATGCGTCTGGGTGTCAAGACCTTCTGGTCTACGCCAAAAGACAATCGAAGTACAGCTTGATGACCTCCAATAGGTACCGCTTGATGACCCGCGCTTGGGCCTATCAGGAAAGGTATCTTTCACCACGCGTCATATATTTTTTGGGAGATGAATTAGGCTGGAGCTGTCGGTCCCTCGACGATGACGAGAGCCATTCGGGCACGTTCTCCTCCCTGTCCTTTGCATTGGATAAGAAGCACAACCCTTATCTCCATCCTCAAGAGGGGAGCCCCGACAAGGAAGCAGACGAGTATGACCACATCAAAAGTATAGACCATTGGCATCACATTGTCAACGACTACGATACCTTGTTTCTATCATTTGAAAGAGACAGGCTACCCGCTCTTGCAGGATTGGCTAAGCATTTATCACCTTTCCGCAAAGGACGATATTTGGCTGGCCTCTGGGAAGATAGCCTTATCGTCGATCTACTGTGGAAGATGTACGCGGAGCCCATCAATAGATCAGCCTTTAGATCCGCGCCCATGTGGTCATGGGCATCGTGTGATGGTGCAGGCTATGGTTATATGGAGGGAGCTATTGTTGTTGAAGAAGTTTCGACTGTCCTCCATGTCGAGACCACACCAATAGGCACCGATCCTATGGGCGAAGTATCTGGGGGAACACTCACCATCCGTGGACCTCTCCTATCAAGCGTTAGTCTGTATGAGTACAGGTCTGATACAAGCGAAGACGTTCAGAGTTCCGAAAGACTCTTTTCGCCTCTATGTCATTTCACAAACTTCCGAGTCCCTCAAGATGGGTCCGGCTGCCTGGTGGTGAGGCGTTCACCGCATAGCGAGGATCTTTACGAACGTATTGGTTTTGCTCGCACTGCTGGATGGGTTCAGTTTGGTTCGGAACTGGTTCGCACGATAACGATCATATAGTTTTGTCGATCTCTACGCGTTCATGACCGACACAGCTCGGCAAGCGAAGTTATCCTACGAGGGTAATTGAGTCATATTCAAAAGGCTAGCTCCGACGTTGTAAAAGACTACTTAGAGGGCACCATAGGGAACAAAGGCCGACAAAGTCTTTTACCACCTTGTGATATATGACACAACAGATACGCGCTCCTCGTACGCTCTCCGATCACACAGGCGATCCGGTTTTCCTAGTAACCTATCAACTTCCATTGGCAAACATGACAAGTCGCCATGTCTCTATCATAATCCTTTCCAGAACCCCTCTATCAACGCAGCAACCTCTGGCACACTCTCCCTAACCAAGCCATGTCCTGCCTGCCGAACCACCTCAGTATTTCCGAACCCATGCTCCTTCAACTGCTCTTCACTCGCAACATCATCCAACTCGCCCAAAATCGCAAAGGACGGGACACCAGTCTTTCCCGCTCTGATGAAATCGGCGTGCTTATCCATAGCACCACCGTCTCTGAACATCGCAGCAACAGAAGCTTCGTGTCCGGCATGATTTCGCTTCTGCCAATCCCGCACCGCTTCCGCGACGACCTCGCCCTTTTCGACTCTTTGCTTCCAGTCTGCAGGCACCACCTCATCGCCGCCTTCGAAGAAATTGAACACCCATTTTCTCGCCGCAGCATCGTCGTCACCGCACAGTTGCGCCTGGTCCTCGGGTGAAAAGTCAGAGAGCCGGAACAGTCCGACCGGCGCAATGAGAGCGCAACTTTGCACGCGCGATGTGCGCGATGCGAGATATGTAGCAGCAGTTGATCCGCCGAAAGAGAAGCCTATCAGATGTGCTGACGGCCAAGAGAGTTGGTTTAGAAGATCGTCTAGCGATTGGTGAAATAAGGTAGTGTCATGGGGTGCAATGGGTGTATCGCTCAGTCCGTGCCCCCAAAGGTCGAAAAGAACAAAATAGGTCTGGGGAAATATATTCTGGAGGGCGCGAGCGAGAGGCAGCATGCCCAGAGCTGGAGTCTGTATGCCATGAATCAGAAGTACGCGATCCGGGCCCTTGGACTCGTTGTTGAGGGATGTAGGGAGTAATTCGTAGTATGCAGCTTTGCCAATGGCGGTGTGCAGATATTTCGCTGGTGGAAGAAGCTTGCCAAAAGTCTCCGTGAAGACTGTTTCCGATGGGCCTGAGATTGGCTGTCGTTGATTGCCATGATCCTGTCCTGGGCGGGGAAGTATAACGTGTTCTAGGCTGGGCGACATTTTCGCATGTGGATGATTGCGAACGAGTTTGTGACTCTAACAGCTCTCGAGGACCAACGCTGTTTAGCCGTGTTTAAGTAGACGCTAATGCAATCCGTTCGGCTTACTTATACTCTGATAAGCGATTGTTTCAACTCGGAGTTGCTCGTCTCGGATTAGGATCACGAATTAGTAATCGAAGGATTGTTGATTACCATGGATAGAAGAAGTTGTATGCGAAGTTCAATGACTATCGCGAATCCTAAATAATATTGCCTACAGTATATGATGCTCTTCAGAGAGTATATTGCAACATTGATGCTTCCTGGAAGCCCTACCACCTTTCTAGTAACCTTAGTGGCCTTCGTTAACCTTTAATCACTTTCGCAATTCCTGAGTAGTCTTTGTTGCCCCCAGCAATGCCTCAAGGTTGTATTCTGTACGGCGTACCGATTCTTTGCTTCTCTCTCGCTTCGTTGTGTATACCCTCCGATATGGACCTGTGGTTCAGACAACAATTCATGTCATTACAGGTCTCTTCGTCTATCACATATACTTGACGCTTCACAGGCAAATCAATGACAAGTACAATCGCTAGAACCACCAAGATTCCCGCTAACGAACACCACAAGCACAGCCGCGTATCTGTATAGTGAATCAGCACAGGTTCTTCTGCGTTTTTGTCTGGGTGTTGGCGGGCTTACCCTGCAGTCGCCCCAAACAGTTCTGCGCGTCTGGCGCTCGTCAAGAGTCCCACGTTTCCGGCAAAAAGCATGGTGAAAGCGGCAATGATTCCTAACTTTTTCTTGGGTGATTCCACCGTATACAGAGACGTAATTGCTCCTATGAGAAGAGCGGCGGCGTTGATTGTGCTGACAATGGCAACGAAACGCGCAATGCCGCGGTCGGAGGTATAGGCAATGCCCCGTTGGCTTGGTTGGCTCTATATACGAATGAGATTGAATGAGGGCATCCTCACACACAGTTGAAGTGAATCTGGCGTACCTGGAATGCCCATGAGAGATGGTCTTGAACGAAAGCAGTGAGTCTGTCGCGATCTTCCGGGGCGCGTAGTGCAACAAGGTCGTCCACATCATCAAACAATGACTTGCTATGTGCGCCGAGCATGGGATAGTTAGAGCTGTTCTGTCCGTGAAAGAAGTAGTGTCTAAAAGCCTGCAACGTTGGTTTTGTCGGCTGTGGAAGCGATGCGACGTGGCATTCGTAAAAGACTGCCTCTCCTGCATGAATTAGATGCGAAGCCGTGCTAGGAAGGTCATTGGGCCCTACTGTATCTTCGAAGTACCGAATCGATCTTGTCTGCCAATTCTTTCCTTTCTTTTTGTCGGCTATCAGAGAGCGCCGCGTGACAAAATTCTGGCCAGTTCCGGGAGTACTGCGTTAGGTCACCTTGCAATTCTGCCTCGTCGAAATTATCTTGCTTTGCCTCAAGCTCGGCGAGTTCGCTCTCTAGGTGTAACAGGTTCCGCGCGCCTAAACGCTTGAAGCGCTTGAAGATGGCAGAGGTCTGGTCAATGTCCGACGCGATGAAAGCAGCGAGCGCAGGATACCCAGAGATGTATCTTGCATTCATCGCTTCGTTTTCCTTCAGGTCGCAAAAATGCGATAATCCGCGGTGATCGAGGCAGCATAGAACTTACCTGAATACCTACCACGAGGCACACGCTCACCGGTCTTCTTGGCTGTCAATGTAGGTGTAAAAAAGGTTCCACTCATGTCATATGCAGGATTCGAGGCCGGGCTTCCAATGAAAGTCTGCCAGTGCATGCCGGCCTAACGCCTCTTCATAGATGTAGACCTATGATATAGCGCACACCATGCCTCGTAGGGTAAAACGCGTCCCGTGACCGAACCTTCATGCGGGCTTGCGCGCGGGCCTGATAACCCGTGGCGAATGAGCGATAGTCCTTCTAAAAGGCAGTCATCGAAAAGGCTGATGTGACAGTGAAGAACTGCTTTTATCGCTCCTACCCGGCCATCATCACCCGTCTGGTTGAAAAGTTTCTCGTCGACCCAATTCTTCCCCATCTCATACCGCAAGTCGATATTTCTTCGCCATTGGCATGTGTTTCTTTGACCAGCATCGCTTTGTATGTGGAGATTGGAAATGGGGGCACTTCCGCCAGCATTGTGCCAAAGAATATCGGGTCGGCGAGACATGTGGTATGAGGTTAATAATGCAGACGGTTCCTGTGGGCCAAAAATGTAAATTCTGCGAGAAGATTGATACAAAGATGCGTAGACGCCAAGCAGAAGTAGAGCGAGTACATCGCTGGCAAAGACAAGGCCACACATTCAAGGCATCTATCGACAAGTCCATGGACCTGATTAGAAGCCTTGATGGCGAAATATATGAGCTCAGCTGTGAACGCAATAGACGGTTGCAGGGGATTGGAAACGGTATCAGAGCTCGGCTGTAGGTCCCTCCCAGCAGAAGCGGTGATAGACTTCCTAATGATGATTGAGGCAGTGAAACCTCTGCCACCAAGGACGTATCCGATTACACATTCATTAAGAAGAAAGAAGGACGACTCGGTCTTCCTATTAGCTTTCCAAGAATCGAAAGTCCTGCCACGATCATGGCGAACCCTGATTCGGGCGCTGCGATTAATGCGATGTCGATGGTGATTGCTCGCACGCTCGGACTCAAAGTCGATCCAATTGATGAGGAAGTGGTTCTTGCCAATGGGAACGTTGCTCGCTGTTGCGGGATAACGCGGACCTGGTGTCGGTTTGGCAAAACGTACGACACAGAGGCAGACGAGTTCCACTGCGCATTTTACGTTTTCCGGAGATTAGCGTCTCCTCTAATCATGTGCCGAACCTTCCTCCTCGAAACAAAGACAATCACAACGTTCCGCCAACGTCTGGTCAGACTGCGGGCATTGATGCCTATCATACCAATCATAGGAGCACTAGGTGGGACGGAGGATCGCTTTTTGTGTTCCGTTGATGGCCACGATGTCGAAGCGCTCCCTGACTCTGGCGCAGACGTTGACGTTATCTCACTTCGATACGCTGAAAGTCACGGCTTCAGGATCGAACCAAGCGATAGATGGGTCATGTTCGCAGACCGGACTGTGCGTAAAGTGTCAGGCACGGCGACTCTCCAATTGACAGTGGGACACGGCGCCGGGAAAATCGACGCAAGTATATCCAGGTCAAACAGCAGTATCGGTTCAGGATCACCGTCTACCGAGGCGGTACCGGATGCAACACCTGTTGATGTAGGCGGAGGTAAATCGACTTCATCGATGCCCAAGAGGCGCACTGCCAGCGTGCGCCCTATCATCGAGAGCACATTCTACGTTCTCAAGGATATCAACGTAGACGTAATTGTCGGTACCGACTCGTTGGAAACGCTTGAGGTATACACGCGGCACTCAGCTGCCTTGATCAAACACACCGTTGCTGGAAACGAGCATCAAGGTGCTGCTTTGAATCGGATCGTCCTGCTGAGCTCGATCGAACGAAGGCTGCGTCAAATTTCGCGTTCGTGGGTTCTTCGGATGCAAAAGAAACAACCTAAGCCAGCAGTCTCGAGTATCTCGTTCCAGCAACTACTGATTGACGCCGACGCAGAAGAGCTTGCGCGTCGGGAAACAAATGCAGAGAGACTTGCAACGCTTGGCGGCGCAGAGAGATCGATAGCCGAAGAAGAGGAGAGACGAAGGCAAGAGGATTATGCAAGGTATAGGACAATGCTTGTAGGGGCGCTCGACGTGAGTAGTGCCAGTGGCAGGTAGGGGATTAGGTCGGAGATCAATGACGTCGTTGGCGGCCAAAAACGGCTCATGAGTCTGAGTCGGGTGAAGTTTGTAGGCGTTTCATTTATCCTGTTTTCCAATGTCAAATCTTCGACGTTATTGAAATTGCGCTACGAAAATACTGTTGCAGACCATGTCGCTACTAGCTGTCTTCTCCTCCAACTATTCGACTCGTACTACTGCTGTCGCCAATCATAACATCTCGTTTTCAACGGCAGGCGTACACTGGTATACAGTCCATTAGGCCCCTTATTCGTCTCGATGCACGCGAAAATTATCATGACGACCGTCAGTCCCATGACAACCAAAGTGTAAATCCTATACCATGCTTGCGATATGCATGGGATGATCGTACTAGTCGTCTCCCCACGAATGAAGTACCATGCGAGAAGGACGAGGGTGATAGTGAAGAAGTACAGGTAGAAGATTGCAACTACCAGCGAGGTTGCAGTGAAAAACACCTCTCCCCGCCATCCGTTCACGACTCCTGGGGCCATGAAGATTAAGGCAAGGAACCAAATAGCTCCACAAAGGAGCAAGAAACCACTGCGAAAGATACGACTTGACCAAGAGGAACCAGGAGGTGTGAATCGAAGATTGAGTCGTGTAGGAGGAGCTACCAAAAGCGGGCCTCCTGAACTGTCCGTCCCCGGAATGGTGACTTCATCGAGTTTTGGAACTTGGAAGTCCCGCATGGGCGTCCGATCCCCGAATTCATGCAACATCCCGTACGCGAAGTCCTCCGTAAGCCACGCCGCTGCGCAGAGTCGAAGTAGTCCAAGAATGGCCAGGGGGTAGAATATCATGTCCAGGCCCATTAGTGTGATGAACCCAACATTGGTAAGTCCGAGAAGGGACCCGATGAGTGAGTAAGCCGCTGCTCCTCCCTGTAGCGTCGTAATGACCGTCTTCAGCATCGCCACGGAATTGAGCTGGGTATGTGTATCTTCCGGGCATCTTGAACAGTAAGGAGCAGCCACAACCGACATCTCCTCCCCGCCTTTCCATCCTTTCGACGTCCAGAATATTGCATTGCTGGCTCCTAGATCGTCGCGGTTCCAGTCTCGAGCCCGAATTCGGCGATCTGTGATCACGGCGTAACGCCAAAGAATGGAAGTCGGGTTGTAGTGGCAGATGAGGTCGTACCACTTAGGACGGGGCGACTGGGCAAGATATGATATTGGGGGTGCGCCAGAAGCGATGTGAGCAATCAGCGGCGCGAGACAAATGGTAAAGATCGAGATCCATTCTGGGAAGGTAATACACTGGCTGTTGTACCGGACAGGTACCACATGATATTCCATCGAAGGCATCGCTGGATGTGAACGGAATTGCTAGCTGTCAGTCGCAACAGCACTCTGGACGGGTGCTTGCTTGCTTAAATTGCACGGCATCGAAGAACAATTTTCAGACCTGTCCGCCCCCATAGCAGCGATCCTGATCTCCACCTGAAGTGGGCTTCTGGCCCGCGCAAGCGATCGTTCATGCGCGTAAATAACAGTTTGAGATGGACTGAGAGCCAATGGAGTTCGATGGGTCATCTTGGGTTAACGTTTTCTTGCACAAGTGAAACGTCTAAGTGCTTCGGTGGACGCGCCGACGTGAGGTAAGGGATTTCGCACGAGAGATCGACTAGGGAGGGCTTGCGAAGGAGACTCAGAAGAGGTAAGCCTCGCGAAGTAGTGAGTAAACTTGGGGCCAAAATTTCTGTCTTAGGACTAGTGTAAGCCTTCCTAGGGGCGGCCCGCACGGCTGTCGGATATCGAGGCATCGTAAAACCTCAAATGTGAGCTCTCGGCTTCGTCCACAGTACCTTGAGGCTAAGGCATTGATATATAATGCCCTCTAAACATGTAAGGTGATCGAAAATGTTGGCATCCGAGCTACGATGGCGGAATGGTTACGGTTTTACGATAGGGGAACAACGACGTCTCACTTCCATCCGACTATAGCACCCTGCTTTAAGTTAGGTACCAATCACCGTTACCAAAAGGTTGTTCACAACACTCTAGGGTGTATAGCCTACCACCGTTAGGATACAGTGCGGTATTGATACTAGTGATGGTCGCTAGCACTCACATGCGTATACACCAGGTTCCCCAGTAGCATACCGTAAGAGCCACTTAGTGTCAAATTTCTAGCCTCTATCGATCTCGGTCTAGTGACAATCATCCCTTCTGGTGAGTGTCCTGGGCCCAGTAGGGCTGCGCTCATTGTTTGACCATATTTCTGGGTCTGGTGATACGCCCAAGAGATTTTGAAAAAATCCCAACAAAAGTCTTGGTCCTAGTCATAGTTGAGACACGCCGCTGAGTGGAAGCATCTATCAAAAATGACTGAGAGTTCTAGAAGTGCACATGTGAGTTACCTGTGTGCAATAAGTATCTGTAGAAATGCACTATATTGTACAGCAGTGATATACTGAGTATCGCAACGTTAACCACCCGAGTACGAGAATTATAGGGACACCGTCTACTTACAACTACGGTTCCCCAGTCGCTTAAAATGTCCGTGCAATGAATTCGTTCACATACAGCGCGTGATAAGCTAAAGATATCAGGCAATGACAAAGTCCTGTCGCTTTGCTGGAACGAACCACCGATGACGGGCAACAACCCATCGCGAGTGCTTCCACTGCAGATAGTATCAGATTAGAATCGAAGTATCCTGGCTGCCTCTGACTTCTGCGCCGGAAAGAATGGTACGACCAGATTGACGTTGAAGTCCATGCCATTCAACACATCGTAGGGTATGAGACCACTGGGAACCGAATTCGTATGGCACTATCTCCGGTACTCCAGATTGGCAGGCAGACCTCATGCCTGCTTTTCTTGAAGTTGGGGTGGCGTTCGGATATTGATAGTGGCATGGGTAGGGATCCCTGCCCAACTGTAAATGGACTGGTTACACAAGCGGTATTACCCTCGGCAGTCAACTTTAACGGATGGCCAGTGCAGCATATTAAGCCTTCATTTAGACAACGAGGTCTTTGTATTTCTCATTCTCCTAATGGTCTCCATACGTCAGGCGCCGATGGCTACGCATGGAATCAGCAATCTTTGTGTTGATCTCAAATCTGGGGAAGCCAGTAAAGCCCCACACTTACAGCTTGATCCGGATATCCTGCTGTAGACTTAGTCACTACTCCAGGATTCGCTATAAGAAGCGTGAAGAAGGTTGAAACTGGGTATCGTCACCTTCGTTCCTGAACTTTTTTTGCAGCGCCTTCACCATGTACTGGAACACGCTCGCGGCTGGTGCCCTTCTGGGCCAGACTGTCTCTGCGCAGAACATGCTTCGCTTTGGATGCTCGCAGCTCACTGTCGAGCGCGCAGATCCGCTTGTCAACCCTGGACTGGCCCCTTCTCCTCACACCCATCAAATTATCGGAGGAAACTCGTTCAATCTTTCGGTCAGCATGATGAACCATGTTGGGGACTGCAGCTAACATAGCCTAGATGGAGCCAGTAACTTTTGACCCTGCCGCCAAAAGTACTTGCACGTCTTGCACTTACTCGGAGGATTTCAGCAACTACTGGACCGCCTCTTTGTACTTCAAGTCGCCAGATAATGGCACGTACCAGCGTGTTCCTCAGTACGCCAATGCCGGTATCCAACAGACCGGAGGCATGACGGTGTACTATATGCCGTACAGCGCGAAGAACAACAAGTTGACGGCGTTCAAGCCGGGCTTCCGTATGCTTGCAGGAGACCCCACGACCAAGAAGAACAACAGGATCTCGATCTGCCATCGCTGCCTCGGAAATGGCGAGGGATTTGCTCCGTGTGACGCCAAGGACACTGGTGAACTCCCAACCAAGTTCTGCCCCCAGGGCATCCGAGCCACGGTCATCTTCCCGTCTTGCTGGGACGGAGTGAACCTTGACTCTCCTGGTAAGAAATCGATGTCGTTCAACCTTTATCTTTAGGCTAAGACCACCTAGACCATAAGAGCCATGTTGCCTATTCTAATAGCGGTGGCCTCGGTTCCACCAACTGCCCATCCACCCACCCAGTCGCGATCCCACAAATCATGTACGAGATCATGTGGGACACCGGCCGTTATAAGAACACCGCTTGGTACGGCAACGGCAAGCAGCCGTTCGTATACAGCTTCGGTGACGCGTAAGCTACAAACCCCAAACATTGCAGTAATCGGCAGCTGACGTTTTAGTGTCGGATATGGACAACACGGCGATTGTAAGGACTTTCCCATTCCAGGATGCCCCTTAGCATAGGTTTGCGAGATACGACTGGATAGCGTTCCACAAAGCTTGCTAAGGACATTTTTTCCTCGTATCCCCCTTTGAGAACATTCACTAACGTATTGCGACCCTCAGACGTATTCGGTTGGAAGGGAGATGCTCTGCAGAAGGCCATGGACGCTCTCCCAAGCGGCAAGTGCGCAAATGCCAACTGCTCGGTTCTCAAGATCCAGTCCGCAGCCGACGCAGAGAAGTGCACGAAGGCCCAACAGGTCGTCGAGGACGTTGGTGTCTCGGGAGATTGGCTGAAGGAGATTCCAGGGGGTGTGCAAGTTATGAACTGAGCTGTGATCCTGGTGGTGCTGCTCTTCGATACCAGGTGGGGGCTTTTCGTAGAGAATCTCGACTAGACAAGAGTCACTCCTTCGCCCTTTCGCTTCTCGGATGCCAATTCTAGAATGTAGTTCAGATCGGTTGTAGTGGTTACCATGTAACTCATTGCCAGTATCCTTGCGACACTCCCAAGATTAACAGTGGCGGATCGTGACTAGGATGTTAGAACAAGCTCAGCCAACATCTGCCGGGCCCCACAAGATCAATCTATCCTGATGAATAGTAAATATCCGAACAGCTCGTGGGCAGGTCCCATTCACAGGGAAAGCTCTCATAGCCTATACCTTCCGGATTTCAAAGCTTCTCCAAGTCAACGGGATCCAGGCAGATGCACTTGCGAAACCGATTGCTATCGTTAAGATGGTACAATGCTCAGGATTGGCACTGCCGGCGCTCGAGGTCAACAGCTGTTGAGTATCAAAGCTTTGTAAAAAGTGTCTAGACACAAGAGGCGTCGCACGATTGTACATACACGTAAATCAGACCTCAAGGTGATGAGGCTCCTTGCAGCAGCTAATACACATTGGTCGAATACATAGGTAGGAGATGGGTGAAACCAGCAGCAGTGGTCGCGGTCGCGTCGCGTGTCCAAACAAGCTTATCGATAAGCTCTGGGCACGGACCACTCTCAAAATCTTTCTTACCGAAGAGTGTAGGTGCCGAAGTACACACTATACACTCATCTTCACACTCATTCACTTGGCAAGTGTCGGTAGATGCGTAAGACGCGGATTTTGCGTGGAGGCCTTACAAGACCTGCAATTGGAGGTCGACAGGGACAGTGCCCCCTCGTGGCGAGTACCCTTGCCACCAGAGCAAACATGGACTTGTCTGCAAGGCCGACAGCAGATGTTCGTAGGTGATAGGCTCAAGGACAAGCGGGTAGTACTGATTTTTACAGCGATCCTCATCGAAACAACACCATGATACTCATGCACTTCCCCCAAACTTCATTCAAAGAGAGCATTGGCGATATCAGACGATGAGAAAATCTGATCTCGAGAGCAATATCAATGTCTTCGACCTGAGAAATCGAGATAGTTTCACCGAAGAGCAACGACTGAAGTGGCGATCTGCCGGTAGTATCCCTGTATCACAAATCGAGGCCGCTTGCATAGCATACAAGGGGGGAGATCCACTTTCCTCGAAGGTACGCGTTCGCATCACAATGCAGCCGCCACTCGGTAGATCAGTAGAACATCTCAATCTGTGAGGTTTCTTTCATTGCTCTATTGTGGCTACAGCTGGATTTACATATTGTTTCAGAGTCATTAGCTAACTTCGAGATTGTCACTACTAGGTTGAAAGTGATGCACGAATCTTCGAACACGGAGATTTCCCAGGACTACAGGTCATTCCAGGTCTTCTCCCACCAGAGACCCAGGTACTGTTCACATCATACTTGATGCACCGCGACTTGGCGGATCCTGGGCACAAGATCAATCTTGAAGCAGACTACCACATTCCATATCCGCCTCAGACTGCCTCTTCTGGCACACAACGCTTCGACAGGACCTTTTTTACTCGCGAACGAGCAGCGCCAGAGGACAACTTACAGCCAAAGCTACCGGATAAGCAAAAGCCGCTGAATCACGAACAGTTCCTGTATTCCAAGCTCCGATGGCTCACTCTGGGCGAGCAATACGATTGGCCAACTCGCTCTTATGCTAAGCATGCTACTCTCTTCCCGCAAGACCTTTCGAAGTTGGTGACGGGGTTGTTTCCACATATTCGACCTGAGTCAGGCGTCGTTCTCGTGTACTCTGCCAAGGATTTTATGCCGGTACACCGGGATGTTAGTGAGCAATGCCAACGTGCGCTTGCCAGTTTCAGCGTTGGTTGTGATGGCATCTTTATCATCGCGCGCGGAGAGGACGATGGAGAAGGAGAGGCTGCCCCAAGAACATTAGCTATTCGAGTCCGCAGTGGTGACTGCGTCCATCTCGATGGCGAGGCTAGGTGGGCTTGGCATGCAATGGCGCGGACAATCCCCAGCACATGTCCTGCGTACTTGTCGGAGTGGCCAGTGGGAACTCCGGGTGCCACTCCTGAAGAAGCAAAGGCATTCAAAAAGTGGAAAGGATACATGGGCACCAAACGTATCAACGTCAGCTGTCGCCAAGTTTGGGATCAGTCCGATCATGTTCGAAACAGACCTCTGTCAGGTTAGTCCAGGAGCCAGAGTATTGCTACAGCCCTAGCGTTTTAACCAAGTTACTTTTGCCTTATAACATTCGATTTCGTCTATGTGTCCTACGACAGCGGCGTGAAGCGTCTTTCGAACCTTGTCTTTCTTCCTAGTTTTCTTAATAACGTGTCGAACACCGCTCCGCTCAGAACGACGACATTGTCTAGCTTCTACGACAACGGCTAGCGTCAACGAACCCATTTGAAGCACCTCAAGGGTTGCTATCTCGAAATCGAGCCTGAAGTCACAGCCTTGTCTTACGTCTGGGGAACATATGCGGCACACCGCCCTACAGTCATCTGCGATGATGTGCCATCAGAAGTGACGAGCAACTGCCAATCAGCTTTGTGGCATCTACGAAACAAACTTGGTGGCCTTTAGATATGGTTAGACGCGATCTGCATAAATCAAGAGGATGTCCAAGAGAAATCGACTCGGATACCGTTGATGAGCGATATTTACATCAACGCCGCCCTTGTATATGTACGGTTAGGGCCAGGAGACGTACAGACAGATAAGGTCATGGCATATGTGTCCACTGCGGGTTGCTCAGAGTATCTCCAAGCCATGCTGGATAGTACTGGGAAGTTTCAATACCGAGCTGCCATGTGGAAACTCGCTTCTTGCACGGGCTCGATTCGAACGAAGCGTTGTCTTTATATCGACTGTAACAACTACGCGCTATGCAGGCAGGCGCGAATTCAGAGTTTGTGTCACTCCGTGGGTGGGCACTGCCTTTGATAGAGAGAGACTGAGCTCCGCACTCCGTCCAAGTTCGAGTATTCCAAATGCCTCGTTGCAAGCATACGAACAGTCCTTGCTCCGAGTTTTATGAGGGTATCAGATTATAAGCCGGTGGTGGCTCTGTCTCTGTATAGATAGCCAGAACGTACCAAAATGGTTCCACGAAGTTTATTTGGATCACATACAATTGTGCAATCAATTGGCTCGACGCCACCGAAGGATATGCTTAGCCAATATCAGCGGTCGCAATTACTGCATGAGTTGTTCTCTTCATACGCAAGTCCAAGACCGCATTCTACGCATCGTGGGACTCCCACAACCCCTCGTAGTGCGTTGACCACCTGATTCCACTATGGCGGTTACGATCATTAGCGATATAAACCTAGATGCTTGCCTTATTTGGTGGGAACGCAGCCATGAAGGGAAGCAGCCATCGGCCTCGGCGGTTGAATTTCAGATCCACTAGGTCGTTTATAAGTTGTTCACAAAACATTGCATAATTATATCCAGAATGCTCAAGCACGCTCTATGTGCTTCTCTGTCTTCACAATTCTAACATGCGCGCATATAATGAGATGCAGTGATTATAGTATGAGGTGATGATCATCCTGTGATATATATATGTAGAAGGACTCGCGCCTCTATGTGCGTGCAGACCTCATGATATCTGTGAGCATGGCCGCTTGTTGGTACAAGCAAAATTCGAGATCGCATTACAAAACAGCGTTACGATGCGCACTGTTCGCTGTCAAGAAGAAGTCATGCTCGCGGTTGTTTTCTACTCACGTGAGTGCCCCAGGTGTCAAGCAGCATACCTAGGTACCTATTCATCATGGGTTGAACGAGAGATGGTAGGGATGTTTGCCAGCGATAGTCTGAACACTTATCCAGAGTTTCTAGGACAGAAGTTTGTATCATCAAAGCAAGGGGAATCAGTGGTGAGTCAAGAGATCAAGAATCCCAATTGATGAGGTCATTTGAGTTCTCGCCTACATAGGCCTGATAAACCATCTTCAAGATCATTAGTCTAGAGGCCAGTCAGTCCGTAATTGTAAAGCCTCCAAGATCCACCATCTCTCGCCCACATCGACACCTTTTTCCTTTCTTTTTGAGATCACCTTCATAGACGAATTAGACCGTCACCGTTGGATTCTGAGTCGGGCGCGTAGGATGAGGTCTTCCGCTCCAGGTCATTGTTGGCTTATGGCTATCCACCCCAGCTTCCGTTGGACCTTGCGTCGGAAGCGTGGGGTGAGGCCTTCCGCTCCGGATTGAAGTTGGCTTATGATTGTCTACCTCCACTTCTGTTGGACCCTGAGTCGGACGCGTGAAGTGAGGTCTTCCACTTCGGATTGTCGTTGGCCTACCGCCGTCCTCGAGGACATCAGCTTGAATGCCATCTTTGGCAGCATCGCCGCACTTGAATTCACAGGTCATGGTGGAAATCTGCGAAGTGTTAGCTGAGTGATCATTCTCTCAAATAGTGCGTCGGACGCTGTTCACTGCAAGACTTACCCTAGTATCGATGCTTGTCGCCTCTGCAGCCGGGCAGACAGGCTGCGGTTTCGTCCAATCTGTCCACTGACAACTACCGCAAGCGTTGGAACCGCGCTCCTGAGACCACCAAGGACAACCTTCGTAGTTCCACCTGACCTGACCGTGGTGTTCGCCTTCGCCGAAGTTCGGGTCCCACGTAACGTACAGCTTGTGGCCGCCATTGATTCCAGGCAAGCCGATCACATATGGCGTGGAGTCGACGATGAACGGACCGCCGGGCACTGCGATCGGCTTGGCATCGTTCCCCGTGATTACCGGAATCTTGACTCTGGTAATGAGTCCGCCTCGAGAGATATCGCAGTCTTGAGTGAGAGTCGCCGTGAACATGCAGATCCCGCGATCTAGACGAGGTTCGAGGTTAGCTGGAGCGGGAGCTCCAATGTCAATTGCCAGGAGAGAGGCGAAGGTGAGGAGTTTCGTTGCCATGCTAATTGATGTTAGCACAAGTCATCGATGCTACGGTCACCGGGCTTTTGATACCTTAAGGCGGTCCTTATTGCCAGCTTTTGATGTTTCAAAGATTCGAGAAACAGGTAGAATTTCGAGATAGTGTGAGTGAGTGGGTGTGTAGGAAACGTCGAGCGCAGGAGTGATTATATAGCCAAAGTATGGGTGACGGGAGATAGGAGGAACAGTTGCGGTCACCGGAGCATTACGAGGCGGAGATTGCAGAGCAACTGTCGGTGAGAAAGCAGTAACCAGTTCGGAACTCAACAGTATCACCGCAGCATATAGACCGTTTGATCGTTCGTTTGCAGCTTTAGATAGGGAGCGCAATGAGAGCAGAAGAAAAGACAGAGCAGATGGTAGAGGTGATAGAGCATATATGGAGTAGAGAGTTGATTGTACGAGCAGACGATGAGTCTAAGAAGAAGGGATGGATTCCCGCTGACGGAGATCCAGACCCCATACATCCATATGATATCCGCAGCTCGCAAGGTGACTGACCATACAACACTACCTGGCGAATATTCTTGTACGTGCCAGCTTGCAATGCACATTGACGTCTTCGTCTCACACGACTTCGATCATGTAAAGCTAGATGGCGAGGCGAGGACCAGTACTCATTCCCTCCGCTCATACGCAATCTATGTAGCAGTTCATTTCGCAGGTCTACTCCGTTAGCCACTTTCGCATCATAGGCTTGTGCATTGACTTACCCTCCAGCCTCCTTCCTTTACACTGAAGTAGCAAGCCCCGTACTTCCAGTTCGCCGCCCAATCGCCAACATCACACCTCCCACACCCATTGCCTTGATTGGTCGCCCAGAAGCATCCCTGGTACTCAAAGACCAAACGGAGCGGGTCGTCGTACTCCCGCACTACGAACGGCGACGCTAGAACACCGTTCAGGGTCCAGCGGTGATTGCCATTTTGACCGACGTCGGATCCAACCTTCTTGTAGGGATAGTGTTCGAGACCGTCGGGGTTGTGGAACCCTGGAAGTTCGACGGAGGATTGTGGGTAGCCATTGCGGCATGTCTGCCTCCAGCTGAGCTGGAAGGAGCATACGCCTTTGTCTTGAGTACTCGCGACCTCGGTGCCGTTTGCGGTAACCGAAACTTCCGGCAGAGCAACAGCGGCCGTGGTGACGACGAAAGCGAAGAGGGTGAGAAGTTTCATGCTAGGAGGGATAAGTCAGACGAGGGTTCGACGACAAACTTATCGAATCGCATGAACATGAAGCCCCTGCGCTTGAACCGACACATGCAGTCTGCAGCTTGGGCTACACTCCAGTGCCCCCGATGAGCAACACAGGTGCGAATCAATCGGCGCAAGTCGCTGAAGCACTTCTGAAGGTCACAAGATTTCGAGCACGCAGACAGAAAGATGGAAAGTCCAGTCCACGGGCAACTTACTTGGCAGTAAATTGTACGAGTTGTTCAAGGGCTGTTAGATAGCCGTGGATGATGAGACAGGGAAGAGAAAAAAGCAGACGTGAAGGCGTCATCAGTGGAATGAGTTGAGAAGCATTAAGAGGTTCGACCAAAAGCCATGACGTAGGGACGGAGTGAATGTGTGGCCCCGGCAACCGCAAGGTCACACCGGAAGTCGCGACCAGCTACATCCTGGACGGCTACCTAGGTAGAGCCAACACGCAATATCACAAGAACATCTTTTGCAAGGGGAATTAGACCGTTACCCGTGCTGGAAATTCGCAATATCTCTTCGGGTGGTACAGGAGGCAGGGCCATTGGTTTGAACAGGAGCCTTTGGAATAAACTTCACTCGAATCCGCTCCGAGGATCCGGTGCACAGTAACCTCGCTTCAACAAGAAGGTGGCCAGCCTATCTTCCATGCGAGCAAACTGTAACACGTGTTAGCGCAATCTGCGTCTGTTGTGCGAGCGCGCGACTTACGAAGCTTTTTCGTTCGATGATCCCATCGCGTACCCAGAAACCGTAGCTGCCCATTAGGTTTGCCATCATGACGTCGGTGAATAAGCGATCTCCAACGACGGCAATTTGAGAGGGCGAAGTGACTTCCGCGTCTGGATGCCTTCGGAAGTAATCCATAACCTCAGCTTTGCAGCCAGGTTTCTATGATGGCTGTTAGGGAACATCGACTCAAAGGGAGGCCACTCCTACTTTGGTGGAATGTTGCAACACTTTAACTCCAGTATTCTTCTCTAGTATAGCAGCTTCCGCTTGATTCTTGTCAGAATCTGTGCCTGCGGTGTTGGACACTATCAGAAGCTTTGAGCCTGGATAGGCTTTGCGAAGCTCTTGGAACCTCTCCTAGATCAATCGGTAAGTAAAGACGAATGACATTGGTAGGAGAGAGATTGTAGACATCGAAATCGTTTGGGAGTCTGCTGCACATGTGCATCCTCCGACGGAGGCACGGAGCAAATTACGGGAAATGTTGGAAAAGATAATTTGGGACATAAGATTCGCAGCTTACATCATATGGCTTGTGAACTTCATTCGTATGGGGAATAGCAAAGCAGTTGTCCTTGTCAAGCACTACGGCTCTAATGTCCACATTCTTCCTGTCATCGCGCTTGGAAAATGCTTTCGATAGGGGGATGGGTAGGTGGTTGAAGGTGGGGACTGTATGCTGGGGAAGGCACAGAGTTGGATCCCTAATCAGCCGGAAGACATTCAGAGTCCCCGATATATTCATCGAGGAACCGTGATCTGTTCACGTAAGTGCTGAGCAGAGATGATGAGTGAGATGAAGTTGGTGTGGATGCCGAACTGGCGCTAGCGCACGTGCCTTCTTGCCTAGACCTGTGGCCCAAGCTCCCATTTTCGAATTCGACACCGCGAGATCAACGTTCGCAAACACCAACACCACGCCCCGTACCTCGACGACGACAACGGCCGACATCGCACCGAAAAACGGCTGCTTCCACTTACCCCGCAACGACTACGCGACCGTGCGCCCGCAAGTATGACGAGCACAATCGGGATACCGATCAAATTGCTCAACGAGGCCACTGTGAGACGCACCCTCTCCGTCAGCCTGCGTCAAGTGGATAGCTGACCAGCAAACTAGGGGCACATTGTCACACTGGAGATTACCTCAGGCGAGGTATATCGGGGAAAGCTCATTGAAGGTCAGTCTACCATGTTGCGACGCATAGGCTTAAGACCAAAGGCTAACTGCTGGGCAGCCGAGGACAACATGAACGTCCAGCTCAAAGACATCACCGTAACCGCGCGAGACGGCCGCGTTTCACATCTCGAACAAGTCTACATCCGAGGCTCGCACGTTCGGTATTTTATTGTGCCGGATATGCTAAGGAATGCGCCCATGTTCAGATCGCGAGGCACTCGGGGCCGGGGTGTAGGTCTAGCGCGTGGAAGGGCGACAGTGAACAGAGCGAGGGGCGTGCGCGGAGGTCGCTGAGGCGCATCTGTGGGATCGTACCCTCGCAACGACTAGCTCCTTTGGCTTGGACGCCGTATTACGTGTGGGAGGATTACCATCGGCCCGATCAGGCGCGCTGGGGAAGACAATCTATGTGTTTCAGACAGGCGGGGAATCAAAGAGCAAGGCAGGGAGGAACCGAAGGGCTCACTGGAGCAACACCACCCCGACCGTACTCAAGTCTAGCCTGGACTCCATGGCGCCGTTTCTGTTCACACGAGGATTTAGTAAGCCTACAAGTTCGTGACCAATTTTGTAATCCGCGGGTTTCCCATCTGACTGATCTTCATGCGCATCCGTGCTGAAGGGAGCTTCATGTTTGATGGGGACCAGGTATACTACGTCCTGTGCTATACCCCTTGTAGAGTCAGACCGGGTTCAATTGAGATTGTGATTGCATGAACTTGAATCGTCCTACGTTGTAGATCGTCCTATGCATGACGTTTGGCACGTGCATGGCTGGGCTTATTGGGAACCCGTGTCAATACTGTGGTTGATGTACGGTAGACAGCTGATGTAGACAGTTGAGGTCACTCACGGACCCCCACGCACAAGCCAAGACCTCCGACGAACTCCGCAACCCTCGCACCACAACCCACGATGGAAATCAAGAATCCACGGCGCATTCTCGCGCTTGGAGCGCCAGACGCTGGCGTTCTCTCGCTCCTCAAAGGCGCGTGACTACGCCTCCCTCCCTAGCTTCTCTACTGACTCGTTTCCCATAGATCTCACAGGCTCCTCACCCGATCTCATCTCAGACACGACTGCAGGGTTATCGCACGAATGGCACCTCACGACGCGATACTACACGGCCACGCTACCCATCTGGCTTGACGAAATCTCCGATATCGAGGCATGGCGGGCGGAATTCACAAAGCCTGAGGCCAAGGAAGTGGTCACCGTGCTGGGCGCTTGGATATTCTGTTTTCGGAAACCTGTCAAGGAGGCAGACGTTGATGCTGTCAAAGCTTCTTTGCAAGGCATCGCCGATGTGATTGAGCGCGCATGTGGATACAGTAGTGATGCCGTCTGTCTTGCTGTCGCGATGTCGCAGAGCATGACGCCGCATTTGGAGAAGAGTAGCGAGGAGTGGGAGGAACTCTGCATGGAGTATGGCTTTGAGTATGTGGATAGCGAGGCCAAAGGTAAGAATGAGTTTGGCGAGGAAATGGGACTGAAGAGGATAGAGGATGCGCTGAAGGCCAATGATTGGGAGGGCGGAGATGGTGGGGAGTTTGGGTTCGAGGATGAGGAATTTGGGGAGGGGCTTGATGCTGAGGAGGCCGAAATGGGGATGGAACTGTTTGGCATGAAGGCAGCGGTGAACGGTATTGAGGATGCGGACGAAGAGGGGCAGGTTGAGGAGCTAGAGGGCATGATGCGGAGGATGGTCGCCATCAAAGGTGAGTTGGCATTGGCTGATCTGGCGCTTTGAGCAGGCCAAGCTAATTGTGCTGTCTAAGATATGAGCGAGGGCATGCCTGAAGAGGAACGGAAGCGGTTTGCGGCGAAGGCTGTCAACGACTTCATGAAGGACTATTGAGCCTCGCCATCATCTCAACTCCTCTGCCCTAGACATATCAGGAAAGGAAAGTCCATTTCCCGTGCCGGCTTGCCGTCCTCTGCCTGTACTTCCTTGCGCAGCACGAACGCCCTCTCTGCTCGCACCTCGTTGAAGCCGGTACCGTCTATGATCGTCTCGATCGCCTCTTTTTGGATACCATGTCGCTCCACGCCCTCTCGCTTGTCCTTCGGATGAAATGGAATTGCACCTGGTCCAAAGTCCTCGTAATCAGTCAACGCGATCCGTCCACCAGGCTTCAAGCATTGGAATAATGTGGCGAATATAGCTGGCATCGAAGGAATGTGGTGGAGGGTCAGGTGGGATACGATGAGATCGAATCGGTATGGAGTATCGTGCCCAGATCCTCCACGCCGTGTGTCCAGTGCTGCTGCAGCACCTTGTACATGAACGTCGTCCGCTTCTTGAACCAGTACATTGACTGCTGCAACGTTGGCCTTTTCTGGGCTGAGTAGTCCTGCAATCTTCCCATTGAAAGCGTCGAGCATGCCCTCAGATGTGTCTACGCCCACGATAGAGCGAACGTGGGGGGCGAGCTGGAAGGATAGTAGACCGGTCCCGCAACCGATCTCGAGAACGTCAAGATCTGGAATCTATTAGAGGGCCGACGTTTTATTGTCAAGGTAATGGGTACTCTTGGCACTGCCATCTCCGAAGGCAGGGACGTAGCGCTTGATAGCCTCAAAAGCCTTGTCGACACTTTCTACATGCTTCTTGTTGGTGTCCCAGTCAGCTGCATCTGCATCGAATCGCGCCTTGGCTGCGTCCTGTCCGGAAGTCGCCATCGTGTACGAGGGAGCTGGTTTTTATTGAGGGATACTCAACACCCACACACAGCCCTTATCCAACAGGCTTTCTTGGGCTTCGCTATACCCAAAAACAAGGTCTACGTAACATGTAACGACCTCAAACGAAGGTGCTTGGAATATTCCTCACTAACAACCAGCTCCTTCGTAAAGTCATGGCGTTGAACTCCAAAGCTGCAGCCTGCAGGTGTTGACGACAGCCGAGCTTAAACTTCGATTCAGCGGGGTGCGGGGTATCATTGTCGAAAAGGACGGTCGCGCCCGTTAATATTAATGGGTCGGTCCGGGTTCTTCGTTGACGTGTCGAACTGGTGGTTCACAGTCTGCCACGTCACAGAACGACCGTTCGCATACTGCATGCAGGAACACGCTGGCTAGCCATAGCACCGGACGCAAGTGAGCATTAACGGACCGTGCATGCAGGCAGCAGGCCCGAGCCGTGGCATTGCGTTGTTTCAAACTCTAAAAAGACCTCATGAACGACTACACAAAAACGCATCGCTCGCAGCAAGCTTCGTTGAGCTGCGTTACCCTCGTTGTTTTACCACAGGGTCAATCATCGAGTTGTCGAAGCAGCGTTAGGGCTGAGCTTCTAAATTTGGATGCGATACGACCAGGATCAGGCCGTCGTCTAAAACCCCAAGGCCCCTCCAGCCTTACCCTAATATCAACATCATCTTTCAACTCCTGTGGCTGCTTTTGGTCGTTCATCGCTTTTCCTGCTTCACAACGCTCGCTTTCATCATGTTTCCCGTGCTTATTCTTGCGTTCACCGCCATTTCCTCGGTGGCTGCTTCTACACTAAACTCGGTAACTTGGCTCAGAGATAAGCAGTCAGCAATCGCCAAGCTCGAGACGCCCGGTTACCCAGTATGGCTTATGGACAAGGCGAACGCGCCCATGATGTATCTGCAAGCCGAAGAATACTACTGGAAAGAGCCCAGCTGGAAGAGGAGCGCAATTGCACTCAATTTTACCATGTCGCACGATAACAAGACACTCTACTTGAACCACCAGCCAATCCTTCCTTTCGCGGGCTCGGATACCCCACCGGCAATTGGAGCTTACCAAGTGCCCGCAAATTACTCCAATGGGCAGATACGGGGCCTGGCCGACATGGGGCTATTCAGAGGCTATTGGGAGGGGCTGACGTTGGGTTGGCGATATCTTACACTGGACTACGACCGCGTTGTTACTTCGGATCCTGAGGCCACCAGGTGGTATGCCCATCAACCAACTTTGGTATTCCGCGTCATGGGCCTTGGGGCGCATAGCCGTAGTGACGTTCTGGAGGTGGAGAGACAGAAGGCCATACATGTAACACTGAAAGACGAATCGTTCACTTCTTCGGACGATCCCAACCGAAGCTACGACATCATCAACATTGAATTCAAGGATATTGATGACAGCTACTCCAGCTATGGTCGTGTCCCGCCCACTGAAGATGTAGAGTCGGCAACAAAGTGCTCCCTCTGGTCATGGAAATGCCCTGATAAGGATGTTTACTTCTATGAGCTAGGCGCGCCGGCATATAGATTCATCTGGCGCTCTCGATTCGACCAACACGGCCGCATAGGTTCTTTGCGTCACGCGGTGTACAAGAAATGGGCTGCTCTATTAGCGGTGTTGGAGAATGCTGGCCCGTCGATGCTGCTATCGTTTGCCATTCTATTTTCATCGTCCATGGCCGTCTTAGCCGGTGTCATGGGTTGGAAGAGGTTCTCCAAGACACGCAACCGCAGGCTCCGTGAAGCGGTTGGCCTAGACGACAGCTTGTTGGGAGAGGGGGCGGCGCAGGATGCTCTAGAGAAGTTTGTGGATGTGGAGACGGATGACGAGGACGAGGGTGCGCCGCCGCTTCCTCCAAGACTTGTACGGCCAGAAGCAACACCGGCTCTGGTGGATGTGGAGACTGTGTGAAGTTGGACGCGGCGCACTGACGAGTCGTATACCACGGTGGTCTTACCGTCGTTCACGTTCAAGGGAAGATAGTCTCTGTGGGTCAAAATCCTCCGTATGGTTGCATTGACAGCCTTCGCTCCGGTGTGCGGAGACGATAGTCGCCTGTAGCGCAGCTTAATGACATTGTAGACTCACGGACGTCTCTTCCTTCGCGTGGCATGGCTGGCTCTGGGCTTGCGATGCCCGGAGCCATATCGTCTGTGTAATACGAATCCTCCTTTGTCAGTTCGACGGGATCAGCCCTACGCCGCAGAGTGCGACATGACGCCCGGCATGACTTGGCCGCATCGGTACCAGTCGGAATTAAAACCAAATCCTGCACATGGATCATCGACGCGTCCCTGACTCGCTTGATCTCAGCTAAGCAGCCGCCTTGACGAACGTCGGTTCGCCAAACGGGCACCACTGCACACCAGGGTTGGTGTTTCGAAGTCGCCCTCGAGGCTGATTGGCCTGCGGGACGAGCGTGTTTGGCACTCGCACGAGGCAGTCACCGCGAGGTGGGGGTGGGAAAGCAGGTACAGTGCGCGCAATGCTCTAATTGTAGCTGGTGATGACCAGAGCGGCCCTAGAGTAGTAGCAGTCTGGATCGGGGTGAGGCGATTGCCAAACGGCAGGGCCTCGCTGCTGTGACGAAATGGGCGTAGAGCCATCTGAGCAGCCTCCCGTCTGAGCCTCCCCGCAGCAGCTCGTGATAATGTCTCGCTCGCGCACCTCAACACCACCGCCGCACCCCGCAGAAGACGCCCGGCCAGCTTGCGAGTCTCTGAACAGGAAAACGCGCCTACTTTCGCTATAAGAGGCGGCGCGCGCCGAGCTGCTGCACTGTCCCGGCTGCGGCCTCGATTCGCACCCTCCTGTTCCCCTCTCTCTTTGACCCGCCCTGCCCTTCCATCTCTGCGCCCCACTGAACCGCGGCCAGCCGACGACGAGCGATGTCCACGGTGTCCGGCAGCGCGTCCAACGCCTCGCCGCCAGCGTCCCGCGGCGCCGGCGGGCCTGGAGCAGGTGCGGGAGCAGGTGCTGGTGCTGGTGCTGGAGCCCAGCACACGCGCACTTACCAGGCCTGCATTCCATGTCGACGGCGCAAGGTGCGCTGCGACCTGGGGCCCGTCGACAACCCCCACGACCCGCCCTGCGTGCGCTGCCGCCGCGAGAGCAAGGAGTGCTTCTTCTCCGCCACGCGCCGCAAGCGCAAGACGAGCGACGGCGACGACGACCCGCTCGACGACCCGGACGACTACGAGCTGCGCAACGGCCGCAAACGCGTGCGCAGCGGGCCCCCCGAGAACCACCGCCCCGAGCCCGTCGCCGTCCATCGCGGGAGCGCCTACATCTCGCAGCCATTGACGCCCGGGGGCTCCGTCGGCCGCTATGAGCCTCTGCGACGGCCGACGACGAGCCTCAACCCGCACAGCCAGGAGGAGGACCAGACGGTGAACAACGCGACGGCCGCCATCCTGCAGACGGGCGAGGTGTACAGCGGCCACGATGCGCTGAACCTGCTGTTCGAGGCCGCCGGCCGCAACGGCGACATCGAGGGGCACCACCACCACCACCGCACCGGCAGCTCGTCGAGCCACGCGCGCATGTACGGCCCCGGGAGCACGCCCGGGTCGCAGCAGTTTGCCAGCCCGCAGGCGAACGCGACACACAGCTTCGACGGGCGCACCCACCCGCGCACTGCCGACCACTCGGTCGACCCTGCCATCTCGCAACAGCACTCGACGGTGCCGCCGCCTCCCAATGAGCAGGCCTTCGCCGAGGCCGTCAAGGCGTGGTCGCGCTTCCGCTTCGTGCGCGCTGGGTGGCTGACCGCAAAGGAAGCCATCACCTACATTGACTACTTCTACACCTACCTCTCGCCGCTGACCCCCATCGTGGTCCCCGACTACCGCGACCACGCCCTGCACGGCAAGCTGCTGAGCGAGGAGCCGATGCTGGTCATTACCCTGTTGACCATCTCGTCCCGCTTTGCGCTCCCGGACAGCTTCGGCGGCAAGTCGCGTGGTCCGCTCATCCACGAGAAGTTCTGGAACTACCTCAAGGGCATGATCAATCGCATGATCTACGGCCAAGAGCAGTTTGGCGGCGGCTTCTGCGGTGCTGGCCAGCAGCCCGGGTCCGACGTCAACCCCCTCTCGCGCAAGGGGCTGCGCACACTTGGCTCCGTCGAGAGCTTGATGCTGCTGACAGAATGGCACCCACGTGCGCTGCACTTTCCACCTGGCGACGATGACGACGAGCTTGTCATGCCTGACGACCCTGTCGACTCGATTGAAGGTATAAACTCTCGCGACGATCTCATCAAGGCAGTGGGCGGTCAGCGCATCGACAGCTGGCTCGAGCCTTGCTGGCGAAGCGATCGCATGTGCTGGATGCTTCTCGGGAATGCCATGGCACTGGCATTCGAGATTGGCGTCTTCGACGAGACGAGCGAAGCTGAATTCGAGGAGGCCAACCAACATCTCTCCCACGCGACTGTGAAAGCCTACTTCCGCCGCAAGGGTCACCTCCGAGACCTCCTGGTCATATACGTCACGCAGACCAGTGGCAGACTCGGTCTCTCATCCATGCTTCCCAAGCTCGAGCGTGAGGAGGATGCTCGTTTCCAGAAGACGCCGAGCCAGTTGTACAAGGAGCGCATATCCCGCATCCGTCCTCCGCCCCCAAACTTGGGGATGCGCCCCGATGGGCAGCGTCTTCCGTACGAATCGGTTGCCACACAGAACAAGCATGCTGTACAGGATCTTGTCTTGGACTTTTGGAGCAGGATTGCTACCATCATGGAAATGGGGAACCATAAGCTCTTTCCCAATCGCCGGCAGACGCGCGATTTGCTCAAATCGGGTGAGTACGAGAACACCCTAAAGGCCTTTCAGGAACCTCTGCAGCAGTGGAGGAACTGTTTCCAAGCCGCGACTGAGGGTACGTTCGGCCCCACCCAGTCGAGCTCGGTGATTGATTGCTAACGATTTGCAGTTCCTCGTCAACTTCGAGCTGTGCTCACGATTGAGTACGAGTATACGCGAGTTTATATCAATTCCCTCGCTTTGCAGGCTGTCGTTGAGCGCTGTACCCATAACACCCCACCGCAACAATACGCTCAGCCAAATGGCCCTGGTTTTTCAAACCCCCGTGATGGTGGCGCAATTCCTTTCAGCACTATTAGCAAATGGTACGGTGCTGATAGGCACTACATTGGTGAGGTGATTGATGCTGCGCGAAACGTCCTGCGCGTTGTTGTAGAGGATCTGTGGCCCGGCGATTACCTGAGACATGCGCCGGTTCGAACCTTCTTCCGCATTGTGTCTGTGGCGATCATCCTTCTTAAGACATTTGCCCTAGGATCTACCCAGAACGACGTTGAAGAGTCCCTGAACATTCTCGCTAAGGGCGTGGAAGCTTTGCGGAACTCCATTGTTGACGACGTTCACGTGGGCAATCGTTTCGCTGACTTGGTGGAGACCCTAACGCACCGCATCAAGTCGCGCTTCGTGCGCCTGCAGGCGGGCGGCTCTACGGGTATCTCTCGCGCGGCCAGCCACTCACCGACCCGCAATGGCATGCCCTCAGATCTGATGGGCCCGCCGCCGCAACCGAACTATATAAACCCCCATGGCGCGGTGCCCGGATACCCCAACGCCTCGAACTCGATTCCCGGGTCGCCATCTATGGCGGGTATGAACACCTCGGGCCGTGCTACCCCTAACCCATCTCTCTGGGGCATCAATTCCGAGCCCTATGACCCGAATTCGGGCGCCTATTCCATCATGCCGCCGCAGAACTATGACCAGTACCTCACACCGCAGTACGGCATGGGCGACTTTGAGCGCGGCGACTACCCACAGGATTGGCTCGCGTTGCCGCTCAACCCGCTTATCGGACAGAACAACGCGGATATCACCCAGACACCCATGGGACCTGACATTGGTGGCTTTGACATGTTAGACGTGTTGCTCATGGAGCCGCCAGGCACTGCTTAGGCGACCTCAAGGAGCGCGTCTAAAAGAGTGTAAGAAGAGATAGCAAGTGGCGCCATGGGTATGCGCGCCATTGTCCGATGAGATTTTGTAAGTGCGATCTGTTACCGAGGAATATGTGCGAGCATCAACATCATTTTTGCGAATCTTGGCCGATACGATCACAATGTTGTCGGTGGCAATGTTGTCAAGATGGGAGAGGAGGATGAGCATAGGAAGATACCCGGACATCTGTTTCCAAATGTCCACCCCGACCGATGTAATGTTGACACAGGGACTTGTTGTCAACAGGCAAAGCAAGGCGAGCTAGGCTGGACCACCACTTTCGTTTCATTGTATATTGCCTTTGGGGCGTTTTTGCATGTCGCTTTGGCGCCCGACAGCTGGCGACCTGTCGGGGTCTGAGGCGCTGTTTTGTCTGTTTCTGTTTCTGTAATCAGGACTTTTCGGAGGACGGCGCTCCTTCGGAAAGGCTTTTGGTATTGATGTTCTCACTTGCCCTTGCTGGTGTGAGGGGCTTGAGTGCGGGACGGGAGGTTAGGGAGCGTAGAGTTAAACAACAAATATAGGGTTTGCATATTATTCGAATGCGTCTATGCTGTGTGATGGCTTTGATGTTGGCGTGTATGCCATGAGCTTTGGGTTGGCAGTAAGTTAAGGCTTTTGTGTCGTTTTGTCGATATACACTTCAGATTCTACTAGAGGCTTGTATACATATTCTTCAATTCTCCCTAGAAAGACTGACGGGGCATATATGGCAGCGCTTGACCTATAGCCATCCAAGGCCTCACATGCACATCCTTCTATTGCTAATCCAAAGTCTGGAACCACGGAAACTACGTGTATACAGAGTATACGCGAGCCTGACGCGCTCTCCCTGTCACCGAAGGGTAACGCCCCACTGACCCACATCACAGCCAGACTTCACAAGCATCACTTCTTCGAGACCAACCGGTAGCTTGAGCCATGCGGGAGAAAACCAAAGACTTTGGCGAGTTTGCAGCGTGCTATGCATCAGCTGGTTCGAAAAGCGCTCTGGTTTTCTTTGGGCGCCCTGGCAAACGCCCGGCCAGGCTCGGGGGGCGCACCACGTCGATGCTGGCTAGTTGAGTACAAAGATGGTCCAAAAATAGTCTAGTTGCAACCTCTATGCTGTTAGTGGGGAGAGAAGGTGGTATCTGGGATGGGGAGTTGAGCACTTCACTTTTCTTGTTGTTGTTGTTTGTCTTGGTGTTGAGCGTTGGGGAGGGCCTGTTTTAGTGAGTATGAGGGATTTTATATCTTGTGTTAATTGTATGTGACTTCTAAGGACTTCTTTTGGGTTGCACAACCTCTAACGCGAAATAGAGTAGTAGATCGGGTAGGCTGGTGAAATGGTGGCATGCTAGAAGCTAAGATTACATTTTTTACTGTTTTAGATTAATTGGCCGTGCACCATAATGAATGATCAGTCGTGAGTCCTCGGCGAAGCGGCTATCTTGAGAGGCGCCACAAGGGAGGGAGTTTAGTGTTTTCAAGAGCTGCATCAGTTGCTGAGCTTCTTTCCACATTGAGCTCTCTTGACCTGGGTGACTCAGAATTGGCCCTAGTCCAAACCATTGTGATGACTTGAGAATACTGAGCTCAACATTGCTTATAAGTCAATCATACCTTAGTGGATAGTTTACAAGAGCGGTCTTCAAGTTTTTAGCAGTGGATACTTGCCGTTAGACTGTGCCTTGTTTCAAGGGAAAAACCTTCTGGGTCAGACACTGCGTGTTGTTCTCTATAGGGGGCTGCGGCGCTCGTGTCGTTATGATGTGAAAACTTTGCAACTCGCATGGACTCGAAAGAACCTTTTGGTATGTAGATACTATCCATGCACACGAGGAAACTTGATGGGACTCGGGGTGCCAACCGATGGTTTCAAACTCCTATCTGGTCAAGTGGTTGTGCATTGGATGTCTGCAGATGATAGTTCACCGGCTGCAGACGTTCACGATTCACTCCTGTCTTGGTTTATGCTCGCTTCTGAACGGGCATGACCGCAAAGTATATCTGGTTTCTCATCGCTTGCCCGCGGGCACGTAGAAGGCACTTGTGCATCTATCTGGATGTTCACCGCTTGACAATGGGCATCGTCAAGACACTGAGTGTTCTCGAGGTGCTTCATCGCTTGCAGTCGGATTTGACAGAGACATCTACGAGGCACTTCATCGGCTGATAACGGTGCCTGATGAGAAGATGCTCTTTCCTACGATATATATGCAATACATAAAGTATGGAGGTAGATGTTCTATCTACTATCATCACATCACAGCTCCAAAGCCTCAATCAGACTTCCAGTCCAGGAGCCTCTTACCTTTGACCGATTTCGAAAAACCAACTCTTCACTGCAAGTCTTACTATCGAAGTTTGTTAATAATAGAAGATGACATCAACTCCAGAGCCACTATGCCACAGACGCCCGTTTCGACATGCGTTCACTGCGCAACTGTTCAGAGCCCTAACAGCTATTTTTGCCAACGTAGTGAAGGAGGTTGTGGGAAGATCATGCTTACCAGGTGCCCACCCGGTACTACCGGCTGCGGATGCGCTCTGCCCTAAACCGCTGCATGTACATGCTACTGAGACAGTCCATGTTGTGAAGAGTAAGAATGACAAGGCGTTGGGATGGACTGGAGAAGATGTACTGATCACTGCACATGCAGGTGTGGGATTTTGGCTAATCACAATCGTGAAAAACTGGGTCTCGTGGTTGTACGTCTATGAGTAGGCTGGTCTGGCTCTTTCTTTGTATATTTGACGGTCTACAGGTCGGCTGGTCTGGCTTGTATATCATCTACCACTCGCTATAAATAATGGTTATTATCGCACTGTGTCGCGACTACTCACTCGTGATCTATATTAACGTTGAAACCCCTTTTTCCTAACCTTACGTTTTGGGCTCGATTCAAAAACGTACAAATTTATGCTTCAATGAGAGCTACAAGTTTCCTGATCCTGTCTTTGTCTATAAAGTACTCATAATACCTCTTCTGATCCGCGAACCAGAAACCGAATGTACTGAGCACTTGCGCGGTCTCCGCATCCATCATGATGTTATGCGCTGCATCTGCTGTCTTCGTTCCCCAATACAGTCTCTTGTCTGCCTCGAGAATCCAAAACGGCCATAGGACAAATCCGTTCAGTCCCGTTGTTGTGGACCGCAGGAAGGTTAGAGTCTATCGAATTGCTAGGTAGCAGACTTTATCAGGAGTTGATCGTACAGATCACGTGAGTGGTCCTCACCAGCGGTGAGTCTGGAGGTTAGCGGTGTTCGCATTGCTTGGCCATTCGTGAAGCACGATGTGGTACGGCTGTGTGTAGACACCTCAGGTGCTGTCAGCCCCGGAGAATCATTGTCCCATGAAGGAGCCAGAACGCTTCTCTGCTTCGCGCGATTGACAAGGTGGTACTCATTTGAGGTAAAAGCTATTGCTATTGTTTATTCACTGCCATTTCAAACGCAATTCAATCGTATTTCCGTGTGATGCTCATACTGGTGACGCGAGTGTCGTCGAAGTGCACACCCCACCTGTTCGCCACCGTGATTGGCCTGTACCACGACAACAAGTGGCTGAAGCATTCACAAA
The DNA here is from genome assembly GCA_010405375.1 of Lophiostoma macrostomum CBS 122681. Classification (NCBI taxonomy): domain Eukaryota; kingdom Fungi; phylum Ascomycota; class Dothideomycetes; order Pleosporales; family Lophiostomataceae; genus Lophiostoma; species Lophiostoma macrostomum. The sequence continues at coordinate 70,523 of MU004374.1, read as the reverse complement.
GAGCTTGACCGGGCTCCACATCTTCTCCAAGATTGCTCGCTCATTCAAGGGGCGCTGTCAGACTGCGCCTCGCAAAAGGCTGCCCGACGCGCGCATTAGCCAGTAGCAGCTAGAGGCGGTCGTGGCTGAGCTGCTTCCGTGATGCAAGCAACAGCGGGGTGACTGAGGCAGCTTGCTCAATCTCCTGCGCGCATTTCTCTCCATATTTAGTCGCTGCTCCTACGCTTACGCTCCCTGTCTCATTCAACCTCCTCAATCAACACCCTACAGCTAAACTTGTCTACAACCAGTCATGGGAGTAAGTTGGGAGCCTGCTGGGGCGCAAAGTGCCCCTCCATCTGCCCCGCACCTGACAAGGCAGACGTCATGGCAACAGGAACGCTGGGCTGACTCTGTACCTCACTTCTAGCTTGCATCGAAGCTCGCCGCAGCAGGTCCGCCTCCACAGGGTCAACAGGGAGGTCCAGGCGGATATGTGAGTGTCTGCTGTGATCTTGATTGCGACCACAGGCTCCGCTAACGCACACTTCCAGCCTGGGCAGCCACAGTATCAAGCCTATCCAGGTGCCGGTGCTCCGGTAAGCAATGCACCGTCTCCCTTCCCGTATTGAATTCTCGCTTGCTCTGCATCGTCATCATCCACGACTACCCGTCACCCGCCACACTGCAACCGTTGGTGCAAACATTTTTCTTGCGCCTCAGCTGCTCCCAACTGCTCCAACAACCTGCAACCTCACCCACCCGGACGCCTGTACCCCGTCTACAAAGGATCGTTCTTGGTCTACACTAGCCCCGTTCTGCTGCCTGCGCGCGCCCGCACTACCTCACTTTGAACGACTCGCGTTTGCGTTGCTCTGCTGCAATGGCCTACAACGCCTACCGGCCCCCTCATGGCAGCCAGCCACCTAACGGCTACTCGCAGAGTCCAGCTCCTTCGAATCCGCCAATACCACCACCCTATCCGCAGCCGTCGCAATCTCCGTATCCGGGCTCTCCAATGTCGCCAAACCCCAACACCTTCGGGGCGTCCTCGCCCTATCCCCAGACGCAGTCAGGATACAACAGACCGCCGCCACCTCCGCCCCCACGTCAGCAGAATCAGTCGCCGTACCCCCAACAGACTCAGTCCCCATTTCCCCAACAGGGCCAGCCGGCGTACGGTCAACCGCCATACGGACAACAGCCATACGGACAGCAGCAGAACGCGTGGGGTCCACCGCAACAACCCTACGGACAGCAGCCCTATGGACAACAACAAACGCCACTCGGAAGCCAACCAGCATATGGACAACCTCTAGGCCAGTACAACCAATATGTTCGTGCCGACCATATTTTCCGTGATGATGATGCAGAGCTCGTGTTACGTTGACGACGTCCAACAGATCATGTGCTGACAAGTTGTGATAGGGTCAGCCAGGACAGCCACCGCAAGGCCAGGGTTACCCCGGAGGTCCTCCACCTCAAGGCTATCCCGGAGGCCCTCCTCAAGGCTACCAAGGAGGTCCGCCTTCCCAGCAATATGGCGGCGGTAAACCACAGCAAGTTTCAAACAGTCCTGGCGAGATTGCGGCATACAAGCAATTGCTCCTGGCCTGCATCAACGAGAAGCAGCTCCAGACATTCTATCCACCAAATTCTCCAGTCCTCGATCAGATCGCTCAGAAGGCGCCAAATTTGATCAACCAGGTCATACAGCGATGGAACATAGGAAAGGAAGTCGCCAACGACGTCGTCAAGCTTGCCCTCTATGACATCGTTATCTACATAGGTACGCTGCTCTCAAGTAATGGCGGAAAACAGCTAACACCCAGTAGATGATAGTGGCTCCATGGCGTTCGAAGAGCAAGGCAGCCGTATTGACGATCTCAAAGTGATCCTCGAGCGTGTCTCCTTCGCAGCTACGCTCTTCGACACCGATGGCATCTCCGTGCGCTTCATGAACACTGACATCTCACAACTTCGCAGCAGCAGGGGCCAGCCGCTCCAGGATGCCGTCGCAAGTGAACAGGATGTCAAGGCGATCATAAGCGGTGTGAACTTCAAGGGTTTGACCCCATTGGGCACATCTTTGAAAAACAAGGTCATCGACCCGATTGTCCTGGGACGCGCCCAATCTGGGCAGCTTCAGAAGCCTGTCTTAGTGATCACTGTCACGGATGGAACTCCCGCGGGAGAAGACAAGGGCACTGTCCAGAACACCATTCGCTTTGCATTCGACACGCTTCAACAGCGATTTCCGCAATACGGACGTGGCGCCCTGGCGTTGGAATTCGCTCAAGTCGGAAATGACAAGAAGGCGACAGCTTTCCTCGGAGAACTCGACGAGGATCCCTCAATCGGGCCTATGGTGGACTGCACTTCTAGTATGTATTCATATTCTCCTACACTTTCTTAGTGCTGATCATTGTAGACTTCGAAAACGAGCAAGACGAGATGTCGCGTGCCAATCCTCCTGTCAACCTCACCCCCGATCTCTGGATCGTCAAACTGCTCCTTGGCGCCATTGACTCGTCGTACGACACCCAAGACGAGAAGACGAACCGACCTCCCCAAGGCTACGGTGGTGCTCCACAGGGACAGGGACAGTACGGCGGCCCACCTCAAGGATACGGAGGCCCTCCGCAAGGACAAGGACAATACGGTGGTCCACCTCAAGGCTACGGAGGTCCGCCACAGGGCCAAGGCTATCCACCGCAACAGCAGTATGGTGGTCCACCTCAAGGCCAATACGGAGGTCCGTCACAGGGTCAGGGTCAGTACGGTGCGCCTCCAGGGCAGTACCCACAACAGGGTCGCCCGCCGCAGCAAGGTGGTTACCCTGGACAGCAACAGTACGGAGGCCCGCCGCCGCAAGGCCGCTATTAGAGTATATCTGATCATTCCTTGCCGTGGTTGATGGCCCACTTTCGAATGCCGCTGCATAGGCGGGAAATTGAGCAATTTTCTTAGCTCTGATCTTTCTACATCGCCATGGCAATGGTGCGAAGGAGATGGGAGGTACGGTGGTCGGCTTTTGCACTCACGGGCAGGCATACTCATTCGGACGGATGATCGTGCGTAGTTAGAGAATATCTCAATGAACTGAATCACTTCACCTGTAATGAGTCTTTCTCCCATAGATTGACACGCTCACAAGTCGCACTTCCAGGGTGAGCAGGCAGAGTCAAATCAAAGGTAGTCCAATATAGAGATCCTAGGCTACTTCGTATTGTACTTGGACACATCGGCCTACTATCGCAATTCAGAGTAGCCCACTTGCTCCACCACACTACGACCGTCAGGGTATATTGATAAAGGGGACCAGACCTGACTGAGCGGAGCCAGGGAAGCACATATACATGCCCCACTGCGCCATGTTGACCGTCTCGAGGCGGGCCGGAAAGTACGTGCCTTCTACCCAGTGCTCGCATTGTATGCATGTTATCCGATCGAGGCTTCGAAACACTTTTAGCCCTTTCCCCTCATCTCTCACTTCCATACCGTACTGCCAGGTTAGGCGAGGAGGCAGTCTTTCAGATACAGAGATGCTTCGCACGCAGATCAAACCTGCGCCATGATGCTCTGCAGTCCGACGTCGCCCGTCTCATCACCACCCACGTCGTGTGCACCCTTGCCGTTGCCCAGGAACGCACCGTTCGGAAGCGTGATGCCACCGCCATTGAGAAGCGGAAGCGGAAGAGGGAGCACAAGAGGTACCGCACCACAAACCTCTTCATTCGCATTCGCATCCGCACTCACGACCGCAGCGCCCCTGCCTGTATCCAAGATATCTGGTGTATGCGTCTCGACCGCCTCCTCCGTCAGTGCTACGCCGCCGCTGACCTCCACCTCTTCACCCTGAGACGAGCAGCTGTAGACCGAATACTCTGAATCCGAGTCTGAGGATGTATCATCGCCTACTGAGCCCGAAGACGATAGCGAGACCGATGCAGCGCGCATGGTGCCGAGAGGCGTCCCGTTCCTGCTCTTCCTCTGCTTCTGCCCGATGATGGTAGTGGGCGTGGCGCGCATATCGACCGTGCCGTTCACGCTCTGGCTGTGGCGGTGAGAAACGGTGGTCCTGATCTTCGGTGCGAGCTGAGGCCTGCGAATACTCTTGCGCGACGTCTTGCGGTCGCTGACGCGGATGCCCTGGTGGCCGCCGGCATAGACGCCATTTCGCAAATCTGCGCTATCTTTCTGTCTCCGGATGCGCCGCGAACTGCCGATCTCGAGGTTGCCAGTCTTGTCTCCTGGTTTTCCTGCCGTATGGTCTCGCGTCGTGCCCGGTCCAGGTAGCAGGACTGTATTGTTGGTTGACTCTGACTGGATTGACGCTAGACCGACATCGCTGTCTTCTGTCTCTTCCTCTCCCTCGCTCTTTTCATCCTTCTTTCCCGAGATATTCTTGCCTGGTTTGCGAGGAGTGGCGACACGTGTCTTGATTCGCTTACGACTGTCTGCGCGAGTATTGAAGAAGCCCCGGATGGCAAACTTGAGCTTCCGGGTCACGGACGGTGCACCACTAAGGCTTCCTGGCATAGATCTAGATGACTTGCTACCGAGAGAGTAGAAACGCTTTCGCGGGTTTGACAGGCGCTGGACAGTGGATAGATCAGTCTGTGTGGTTCTAAACGTTAGGATGCTGGCGCGTGAGGGCGTGATGTTGCCTGTGTCGCCAGTGCCAGTGCCGGTACCATCTGTGGAGGTGGGTAATGTACTCGGTGAGAGTGGTTCGTTGTCTGGTGGGTGGGCCGCAGGAACAGGATTCGGGAGCAGACCAATTTTGCGCAGAATGCGGGAGTTCTTGGTAGGCAGTACAGAGGCATCCTCAGGAGTCAGTGGGCGTTGTTGATTCGAGATGACGGATGGGATAGAGGCGTAGACGCGATCGCGATAGTAGGGACGGCAGGTGTGGCATGCGCGGAAGGTGCAGGTGGGGATGAGCTGGTGCGCGTTAGCAAGATGGATAGAGGCTGGAACCCTCAAAACAGAGCTGGCTGCTTGTACAGCACCAAGACAAACTTTGTGCCGGCTGGAGGGCTCGCCCGGATGTAGGCTGAACGTATATCACTCCGGAACAACGCCAACCTACCTGTTCTTTCTCAAGTAAGCTGCTAGAGGTCCCATCCGTGTTCGATGTCCCCTGTGTAGTCGGACTAGCCAATTGTGCGGCCATGGCGTTGATCTGATTGCCCACAACCACATCTTGAATGGCTTGCTTCAATTCCGACCTCTGCCTCTTCAATTTCTGCAGCTGATCATCTGTGTAGATGCCGCGTTTGGCAGTCTCGATGACAGACGCGCTCAGCCCAGATGCTACAAGGCTCTGGTGCAGCTCCGATTGGACGCAGTCATGGTGCTCCTCGGCAGACACATGCTCGATGGAGACGGCGGAAAGAGGGTGTTGGTCTTGGCGGCAGACGTAGAGGAAGCCGATGGATGGCGTGTGCCCGCAAACGTAGCATTGCTGGTCACGTGTATATATCCGGTCCATGTCAATATGTGTGCAATTGGGCGTCCTGACGCGCCGTGCGGCGTTGCGAGGCTACACATCATCAGCTCCAAGAAGATAGTTAGTGGCTCTAATAAGACATACTCGCGTCTGCGACGGCGCAGCAGCGTTCGGCCCAGCCGAGGCAGCGGCGTCGCTGGTCTGAGCCGACATGCCAAACGAGCGGACTGATATTGGAGTTGTCGGAGAGGGGTTTGGGTGGGGAGTGTTGGGTCGTTGGCCGCGCTAGGACTCGCGGTCAAACGAGGAAGGTCCGCACGTAGGAAATGGGCGGGCGTCCCTGGGCTGACAGTTGTCAAACCGCCATGGGGTGAAGGGATAGAATAAGTGCGGGCCGTAGAAATCTGAGGTCGTTGTTGACAATTGCGCCGTTGCCCTGGATCGAGGACCTGCTCTGGCTTGGCAGAGTGTCCACGGGTTCAAACACTGTCCCAACGTGCTTTCAGCACGGCCGCTACAAATCGTGAGATCCGCCACCGCACATTGTAAAATAATCCGCAATCTTTTGGCACTCTGTTGTATGCGACTAGACTATCTCTTGACAGGGCAGTCGGCTTGGGAACAAAAACATCACCACGGCGCCATTGTGGCTCAACCAGACGAGTTCCGACGATAGAGGAAATTGGTATCAATTTGGAAATGAAGGATTGTATTTTGGTAGAGACTGAGAGAACAACAGAAACCTAGAGAGTGGTTTGTTGAGATTATAAGAGATTACTTGGCCGACACGCGTGAGGCATGCAAGCCTTACGCGCGAAGTCGACGTGATACCAGCCGGAGATCTATGCTTCTCTAGGGGAGTGATTAGATTTCGTCTGACCTTTGAGTGCTACGACATGTCGCAAGACGAGAAGTGTTCAATTTGAACAAGACACACACGCGGTGGATGGGTTCGCGGGGCTGTCGAGGATTTGGATATCAACATCAATGTCGAGGAACCCCTGGACGTAGGCTTCGCCCTTGCAGCGCAATCCCTGCTGCATCGTGACGTTGGTGATTAGTGAGTAGCTGTCACCAGGGCAGCCATATTCGAGATTGGGCAGTATCTTGATGCACGCGTGCCGTGGTCTACAGCGGATACCGGCGTACTGCGCGTCGTGGCCTTCTCGTTGCTGCTGGGGGCTCTGCGCGTGGCAACCGCGTTGTTGACAATGTGTATGATGCATTCCATCGCAGACACTACTTGGACAAGATGCTCAGCACCAGCAGGCTCGAGCGGCACCAGATGGAAGCATGGAAAAGAGTGAAGGAGTCGGACATCAGCCCCACATGCGATGGGACGTCGTCGCGTCTCTCCGCTCGCCGCAGAAGCAAGTGGCCCAATGAGGCGTTAGTGCCAGCGCTGCTGCCCAGGCCCGAGGTCTCGACAACAAGCAAAACACCCCAGCCATCGCATCGGCAGCGCCGCCAGGTCAGCTCTCCTCCCCTCTCGACACCGCGCATATCGCCATCCCGCACACCTGCCCGCCGCCGCCGTCTCTGCACATCGCCTGCCCGTATCCGGCCGCATTGCGCGTTGAGCCATGTCGGTCAAGTTTGAGAAGGAGACGGTCAGGATGACCGAGGGCGCCCAGAAGGCCGCTGGCGGTGCCGCCGGAGGTAAACACGACCTGGCCCACGAAGTCGGCGAGGCCCTGACAAAGGGCGGCGGCGTCAACGGCTACCTCGCAGTGAGTCGCGCAATTGGACACGCGACGAGAGCTCTACTGACATGCGCCCCTCGACCAGGCCTATCTCAAGCAGCTCCAGGAGAACCCGCTGCGCACCAAGATGCTCACCTCGGGCACCCTGTCGGGTCTACAGGAGTTCCTGGCCTCGTGGATTGCACATGACCGCAGCAAGCAAGGCCATTACTTCACATCTCGAGTCCCTAAGATGGCGCTTTACGGCGCCTTCATCAGCGCGCCTCTGGGCCATGTCCTCATTAGCTTGCTGCAGAAAGTCTTCCGTGGCAGGAAGAGCTTAAAGGCCAAGATCCTGCAGATTCTGGTCAGCAACTTGATTGTGAGTTGCAAACGCCGCGGCGACTGGTAACCAAGTGTTCGGCTAACTGGGCCGCAGATCTCGCCCATCCAGAACAGCATTTACCTCATCTCCATGGCCATCATCGCAGGCGCGCGCACTTTCCACCAAGTGCGGGCTACGGTCAAGGCTGGCTTCATGCCCGTCATGAAGGTCAGCTGGATTGTCTCGCCCATCTCACTCGCCTTCGCCCAGCAGTTCCTGCCTGAGACCACCTGGGTCCCGTTCTTCAACATCGTTGGCTTCGTTATTGGCACATATATCAACGCGCACACCAAGAAGAAGAGGCTTGCCGCCCTGAGGCGGAAGCATTACGGCGACGGAAGCGGAAGGAGCCAGGCCGGCGGACGGCCAGGTGACGACTACGACCAACGTAGACCAGGTGGCGGCGGCTATTAGTCGATGTTGGGTTGAAGTTCATAATGATATATAGCCAGCGTCTGCTCAGGTAGTGTGGCTCTGACGCTATTCGGTCGTGACGAACCATGTTCGCACTACGACTTCCCGACGGATTGTAACGACAAACTCCCAGGATGGGTGCACACGCTTGGTTTGAAAGCCCTCCGAGGAGCTCAAGGCCGACGTCGTCTTCGCCTCACATCTCCACAGTGCTCTCTGGTGACGAATTGTATATTCCCTGCGTTTTTTTCCAAGATAATCTCGGGCTGGGACTGGTCGTTTCGGCTTCGCAAAATAAATATTTACTTTACAACAAACTAATCAGCCACTTTCTTACTGACCGTGAGCAGCTTACCCCAGAATTGTTTACGACTGTTTCGTTAGCATGCAGTGACTCAACACAAGCGAGAAGGCGCTTTAGTGAGTGTTGCGATGGTACAGCAGAAGTGCTGATGAAGGGACTCCCTCCCAAATTGGATTGTGGTAACAGTGGCAGACTATAATTCCGATGGAACTCAGAGGATTGGCTGGCTTCACCTTCCGAGCCCTGCAGCAACCCACTCATGTCATCTAAGCCGCCCGTTCAGGTTCGGTCGGACGGTGGTAAGAACGTGGCAGCAAACACCTCGCCATGTTCTAGGAGTCTACGTGGACCAAACAAATCGTGGTAATACCTCATCGTGAACATCGAAATCACATGCCTCAAACGGTTATGTGTCCTGAATCCATGGCCACTCAAGAAAGATGGTCAGACCCTGACCTATAAATCACACCATCGCCAGACTTATGCACTCATTGACGTTTTGGTGCTTATGGCGACGCAATTGGGCTTGGCTTCCCTGATTGAGACATCCCAGCCTCGGCCTCATGACATACAATGCCGCGCTCCCACTTGTGCGCTACAATAATGAATCTGCGGTAGGCTTTCCTCAACTTCAGAGCCCCTGGGATCTGGAGCAAGGCCATTGGTATGAACCGGATCCCTACAACCATCCACGCAGACCACTTCACATTCGCCGGTTGCAGGACGACCAAGTCAAGTGCGAACGTAACCTTGGCTGGAGCATCGAGTACGCCACCGCATTCATCGTCAACCACCTTGATCCTGCTCATTCCCCAGACGCCGCAGCTACGCTCAAGCGTATATGTACCCGAGCAAGTCAGCTTGCCAGAGACGGTCGCGGCGTGGACGTAGCCTATGATCTGTTCAACCAGCTCAATCAGTGTCTCTTTGCGGACCGGCTCAGAGATGCCGTCTACATGGAAATTGGCCCGATGGGACCTGATATCTCAGGGGCCACATTCACTCACGGCCATGGACCTAATCCTCGCGTCAAGCGCGTCACCATCATGCTCAACTCTGACGTCCACGGGCGCGCCAGAGGCAAAGAAGTCATCGCGTCCCTCATCCATCACATGATCCACGCCTACTTTCTCATAGCCTGCGGACCTCAAACAGAAGAAGAGGTCGAATACGGACGACTGTCACATGGTCTCGCTTTTGCAAAGGTATCCCGAACTATCAAGAACCTCACCATTGCCCGTGGTGGTCGACCCATATTGCGCCTGGGTTTCGGTCACGTTCTCAGTCCGCGAAACCACTACTACGATGAATACCACGACCACACGGGCTCAGAGCAATTCAAGATTGAGAAGGAGGACTGGTACCAGTCCTACTGCCCTGCGCACGTCCTGAGCCTTCCCGTTGGCGACATGGATAAGTGGTACAACGCAGCCTGCGCGCCCCTGCTCGATCTCCCCAAAGCGATCCGCGAGAACAAAGTGCTGATCTTCAACAAGCGCAACGAGCTGGAGAAAGTGCCTCGTGGTAAAGCCACGCCCTCGAACAGCAGTCTCGAGTTTCTCATCGACAAGAAGAGCGCCAGCGTTCTAGTCCCCAAGAAACTCTTCGAAGACTTCCTAAGCATCAAAGCAGCCTTCGACAAGAAGAAGAGTCGCTACATGGACATCAAGCTCGACAAAGTGCCCAAAGACGCCTTCATGACTCTCCTCGAACTCCTGCACACGGGCAGCTACTCGCCGGATCTGGCGGCCGTCATGGGCGAGGGCAGAATGGGCGGGCCGCCTGTCATCAAGGGCGTGAGAAGTGGCGGAAAAGAATATCTGGGGACCGATGTCCGCATGTGGAATCTAGGCGTCGAACTCGGCTTCGACGAAGTCAAGAGCGTGGCTATGGATCGACTCAGAGCACAATGCGCTTGCTACGAGGACCCCGTCGAAGTGCTCAGGGACGTGTACAAGGAGAAAGACCCGGAGCCGGAAATGCGGCAGTACGTGAAGGAGTTCCTGATGCGCGCGCCGATGCCCGAGGGCGCGTACGACGGCGCGCTGGGTGTGGGTGCGGCGGCTCTCACTATGGGTATGGGCATGGCTGCGGCGAATGGAGCGTCCGCACTCGCTGGGACACCGAATCTGTGGAAATTGCAGCAGGAACTGTGTTTCAGAGAGCGGTTCCTGGATCTTATGGATCAGTGCGGCGCCCTACATATCGACGTGCTCAAGGCTGAGGAGATGCTGGCGGCCCAGGGTCGCACGCCCTCGCCGCCCTCCAGATATGGTGTTGGTGTCGTGGGACCGTACTCGCCACCCGCGCCGGCGTTGCTTCCCACTGCGTTGTCGAATCCGTTGAGTCTGAGCATGGGCATGGGAGTGGGGATGGGTATGTCCGTGCCGGGTCTACCGGTCGCTGGCGTGCCTTTGCCTGTAGCGCCGCGGCCCTTGACTATTCCGTGGACGGGGTTGAGCGCTGGGAGTGCGTTGGATGAATACGAGCGTGTGAGGGAGATCCAGGAGGAACGAGCATTGGCAGCGCAGATGAGCGCAATGGAGATGCTGTATTAATGGGGTGAGTAGGCGTCTACCAGTCAGTCCGCTTCGACGATTTCTCGCGTTTGCATTGATGAGTCTCCGACGCGTTTCGGTCTAAGTCTATCTGTAATGTTGATGTACTGCGCGTGGTCTGTCGCTTCTTTAGAGGATGCTCGGGCACATAAAATAGGGGTCTGGGATACAAAGATACGAGTAATGAACATGTAGTTGTTGTGCACATGTTTCTAGAAGCATCATGCTTCACGGAAAGAAAAGCTGATGAAGTACTTTCCACTTTCTACTTCTTAAATACTTTATACTTATACTTTATACTTTGTACTTGGTGCTTTCTACTTTCTAGGTACTTTATAACTTATTCGCCTTGAGAAAGGTGATGCAACGACATGCACTCTACTCCTGCCTGCGAATAAATAATGAAGGACGGGGAATGACGCGACGGGAATAGGTACTTAACACTTTACAGTCTGTGCTTTATGCTTTTTACTTTTAAATTTCTAGGTACTTTGTACTGTGTACTGTCTACTTCCTATACACTTTCTACTTTCTACGTGCTTGGTACTTTGTACTTTCTCACATGTAGTTTAGAGCTGCAATCATTGAGTGGGAACAATAGCGACGGCTGATCGGCGTACCAAGCCCATGTACGACCGGGAAATAATATAGTAGCAATGGGCCTCCCCGGTTCTTCTCCGCGTATTCGTCTAGATACCCATGTTCCTATCCCAGGGACCACGACTCCATCATTGGAGGAATTATGTGCACCCAATATATAAAGACCTTAATCAACAGCTTTGCTTCGCATTTTACGAACATCACTTCTTCTCTTTCTCTTCTCTACATCTCCGTTGGAAGTGTCTGAGTGACGGTCTATAGGACTTTCTACCAATGTAATCGAAAAATTCCCCTTCCTACCTCCTATCCCACTCATCCCGAAAATGCACACGCGAGCCCTCCTCTCCATCCTACTCTTCCTCCCCCTCCCCTTCACCACAGCCCTCACCACCCTCCCCGCCTTCCCCGGCGCCGAAGGCTTCGGCCGCAATGCTATCGGCGGGCGCCACGGCACCGTGTACACCGTCACCAACCTCAACGATAGCGGGGCCGGATCCCTGCGCGACGCCGTGTCCCAGCCAGACCGAATCGTGGTGTTCGCCGTGGGCGGGCTGATCCAGATCACGGATCGAATAGTCGTCAGTAAGCGAGTTAGTATTCTGGGCCAGACGGCGCCGGCGGATTCGGGGGGCGTGACGGTGTATGGGAATGGGTGGAGTTTTAGTGGGGCGGATGATGTTGTTGTAAGGTAAGGAGTTTTGTTTTCTGTTATTTTTCTGTCTTGGGGTATTGGATTTGCATTCCATTCCATTGTCGTTTTTGTATTGGTTTTCGTTTCTGGTTTCCTGGATGATGAAGAGCGCCCAGACGACATGACACCCGAGTCTCAGCAAGTCAGTCGTGCTTGCCCTCCACGGGTGGTATATCATGCTACACCATGCCATTTGAAAGCTCCTCCCCTACACCAGACACTATTACTGATCAAATCACACACAGATACATTCGCATCCGCATGGGCAAATCCGGCACCAGCGGCAAAGACGCCATAACAATCGCCTCGGGCAGCAACATGATATTCGACCACCTCTCCGTATCCTGGGGGCGAGACGAAACATTCTCGATATCCGGCTCCTCGCCCTCGCCCTCCAACATCACCATCCAGAACAGCATCATCGCGCAGGGCCTGCAGACGCACTCGTGCGGCGGGCTGATCCAAACCGCCCTCGGCTCCGGCATCTCGCTGCTGCGGAACTTGTACATCGACAACAAGACGCGGAACCCCAAAGTCAAGGGCACCAACGAGTTTGTGAATAACGTCGTGTATAATTGGGGTGGGGGCGGTGCGTATATAGCGGGCGACTCGGAGGCTGTGAGTGAGGTGAATGTTGTGGGGAATTATTTTGTCAAGGGCCCGGATAGCTCGGTTGATGCGTTTACACGGGGGAACGCGAATTTCAGGGGGTTTGTTAGTGGGAATTGGGTTGATGGTGACAAGGATGGGAGCCTGAATGGGAAGGAGCTCCCAGTGAATAATGCGAGTTATGGTGGTATGGCGGTTCAGGGTTCGAGGTTTGCGTATCCGGGGGTAGCGCGCGAGATGAGTGCGGGTGAGGCGGTCACGTATGTGGGGAGCTACGCGGGTGCGAGTTTGAGCCGGGATCAGGTGGATCGGAGATTGGTGGAGGAGTTGAAGAGCTTGGGAACCATGGGGGAGTTGATCAGTGATGAGAATGCGAGTCCAATGGCCGGACCGGGAGTCATTGCGCAGGGAACCAAGGCAGTGGATTCGGACGGCGATGGGATTCCGGATGAGGTGGAGACGAAGATGGGTTGGGATGCTGGGAGGAATGATGCCATGGAGGATAAGGATGGGAATGGGTACGTGAATGTGGAGGATTGGGCGAATTCGCTGGTGCCGGGGACGTACTAGATGGGCATCATACTCCCTAGAGCACCGACTGGACGTTGGAGGAAGTCCTGGGCTTGGTTGAATGGCCTGAACAATGCTTTTCAAGCCGTCTCCCTCCAAGCATCCACCAGCAGCACACCGCCCGCGACCATCCCACAAGCACCGACGCGACCATCACCCAGCAGTCCCTCCTCGTGGCTCCAATGCATCGTGAGAGGGAAATATGCGACATTGCTCACAACATCGCGCCACCAAATCCTATCCTCTCTCTTCTTCTCCACCATCTTCAATTTATCCTCTTTCTCCCCATCACTCACGCCGTGCGCATGCCCCCCTCCAGCATCCTGATCTTGATACCTCCAAATCGTCCACAACCGCCCAAACTCCAGCACCACATGCGCCGCCCAAAACCGACTACTCCAAGCCCACCACTTGACTTCCCTCCTCTTCCCCTCTTCACCCGTCCACCCCGGCAATCCATCCAGCACGCCTTTACTCGCCAAATACGCCACATTCTCTATGATCTGGAACGTGGTACAACTCGCAATCTGCGCCCACGCAATCCTTCTTAGCACCTTCTCCTTCCAAATCTTCTTCACCTCATCCCCATTCTTACTCCCATTGTCGGACTTGGCAGGTAAAGGTGTCCCCCAAACCTCCCTCGCCCACGCCCAAATCCCAACCACCCCCCACAACCGTACAAAGATGTGGAAATCCAGCAACACATCCCCAAGCGCCTTACAGCTGGTACTCGCCTGCGCCAGCACCCTCGTGCTCGTCGGCGCCGGGATTGTGGCTACCAGCGTCTCGCCCGGGAGCAGCACGTCTTGCGCTTTGGTCGCGATGGAGGTCGCTAGGGTGGTCAGGCGGCGGGACAGCGTGCGCGAGGTTAGAGACGAGAGGAGCGTGAAGATGTAGCCGAGGGTGCAGATGAGGGCGTCGGTGGAGGCGGGGTTGGAGAGCAGTTTTGAGAGGCGGGTCAGGGTGCGGTCGGTGGTTTGTGTGATGTGGGCGTGGAGGAGGCGGCGGAGGGTATGGATGCGCGAGGATGGAGGCTTGCTGGGCGGCGAGGAGGAAGAGAAGGCATCGTTATCTCGTGCAGGTGCAGGCGTAGGAACAGCGGTGTCGCTGGGAATGGTGGTTATAGCTGTAGGGTGGTGGTCCGCGGACGCCATAGTGGTGGTAATGGAGGTATGACAATTGAGAGGAATGTATAGGACGGACTATATTGCAGTCATGTTATCGGATAGCTAGATGTTCCAAAAAGCACTTTTATGAACAACGCGAGTCAATCCGTCAGTTTGGGACAAAAAGTCCGGCGCGACCACAGGCGGAACACCTCCGCGCCGGCACGTGGGAATGTCACTTCGTACCCGTGGACTGCATGTTACTACATCTGGTGAGAATCCGAGGGCCCCCTCATCTCCCATACATCCTTCATTTTATTAAGGTCTGTGTAGTCTAAAGTTTCAAAGAGATATATGCGATTTAATGTGAACAACCTCATGTAACGACTCGACAGGCTGGACAGGCGGGTGCTAAGGTGGGGCGCAACTCGGATTCTCACCGCATGTGGTAACATGCAGTAGACTATGGCTCGTGGTCTAGGCGACGGGACTGACTCGACTTTCATCTTCCTCTGCATGCGAACCAAGCACGGTTCAGGACGATGAAATGCTCATACGTCGCTGAAGTCCAAAACCTCGAGCTTGAGCTCAGACCCTGAAACATGCTCCCCCGCGTCCGCCCCAAATCTGTCCCCACCTCGAACAAGGACTACCATCAACATCGACTCCCCCATTGACCACCAACCACCTACAGATCGCAAACTCTCACTCTTCAAACCCAGCCTCCCGCCCCAATGTCCCCCCACCACGTCCGCCGCCCAACGTACCCCCTCGCCCACGCCGTCCGCACAAAACCGCGGCGCGTCCCCCTCGTCCTACGCTTCTCCTCGGGCGCCATCCACAGCATAATCTTCGTTCCCGTCCTCCTGCACGCGCTCTTCACTGCATTAATAGTCTACCTCGACCGCTATGTATCCGGCAACCTGACCATCCCCTCGACCATCATCCCCTCGCTCTCCATCGTCGTGGGCCTCATGCTCGTCTTCCGCAACGGGACATCCTACGACCGCTTCTGGACGGGCCGGAACTGCCTAACGACGATCGGGACGAGCGTGCGGAATCTGACGCGCGCGTTCCTCGTCAGCGCGCGCGGCAAGGACGGCGGCAAGCTGAGCGACGAAGAGAAGGCGGATACGGAGAAGGTGATTCGCGCGCTGGTTGCCGTGCTGTACGCCATCAAGCACAATCTGCGCGCCGAGTTTAACATCCCGCCTGCGAGCCTGCTCGCGGATCAGCATCAGGCGCCGCCCCGCCCGGGCTTCTCGAGGACGAATACGCTGACGGGGACCGAGGAGGATGGGCTTGCGACGGCGAAGGCGGAGTATACGAGTCTGCTGCCGGATGGGCTGATGGGGTATGAGGACCAGGGGCTCGGGCTGCCGTTACAACTCACGGTATTAGTGGAGAGCTACATACGTCGGGGGTTCGAACGGGGGTGGTTCCACGGCCCGCAGGCGAGCCAGATGACGGTGCAGGTGAACAATCTGGTTGATGCGTACGGGCGCATGGAGACGATCCGCACGACGCCGATTCCGGTCGCGCATCTGATACACCAGAAACAGGTCCTGGCCCTCTTCAACGCTGTCCTGCCTTTCGCTATTGTTGACGACTATGGATGGTGGTCTGTTCCCATTATCTCGCTCATTTGCTTTACGCTGTACGGCATCGAGGGTATTGGCCAGCAGCTCGAAGACCCGTTTGGCTACGACAAGAATGACATCAAGATGGATGGCATTATTGAGGATACGCGTCAGGAGGTCATGGTGCTGCTGGAGGAGTGGAAGGTTACGAGGGATGGGCGGGATGAGGTTGCGCTTGGGGGAATGTTTGATTAGGGTGGAGTGGGATGAGCCTACTTTATGATCTGATATCGGCTGTAGTAGTCAGTCGCGAATAGGCTGCACCACAACATCTGGAAAGAGAGCAGAAGGCAAAGTTACCTAGCTGGATGTGGCGGCGCGTGGCGGTGCAGGGAGAAAGATTGAAAGTCTCTTCTCTGAGACATCAACACTGTACTTTGTTGTTTTCGATGTGGTGGTGCGCGCCGGTGTAAGGAAACCATAGGACTGAAAGTGCTTCGTCTGGGCGGTGGGTTGGAAGGCGAAGACGAGGACAGAGCTGGGAGCTGGAGGTTGACTTTCAAGAAGTACAATACCAGGCTTCTTATGAATGGCGTAGGTGACAAGGGAATGGATGTTCAACCCAGGCTCTCCTGATAACGCTATGCCTCACTATACTACGTTTTGGCAGGGGCAGCAGCAGTCAGAAAGCTGGACAGATGTCTTCCAAGGTTGTTTCATAGCAGTGACATGGCAGGACCATGATTTAGATACCCATATGAAATTTCGCAAGCACCTGCAATATCATCCACCATGAACATCAAGTGCGACAAACTACACCCCGGACACAAGCTCTGAAGAGGAACGCAATGCAAGAAGGTCAGAGCCCAGAATCTGAATTGAAGATGTCAAAAACATAAGGAGCGAAGGGTACTCAGATAACCTCCAACTCCAACTCCACGTCACCCACCCGAGCCCCGTACATGATTCATACACGGTACATGGAAACGATTTCTGCTTCTTCGACGATTACCCACATAGCCCCACGACCACCACCACCAGCACCGCTTTCGCAACGACAGGACGCAAAGGAACAGACCGTCATGTTTCGTCAAAACGCCTGTCGAACCAAAATCGTAAGGATAACGCCTACAAGACCATGCTCCTAGAAAATGCCTGAACGTAGTATGAACACATTGTCTCTCTCTAGCTGGGATCCCAAGACAAGACACCACTCGAGGGAGATGAGTATTGCTCTCACGCAACCACCCGTGCTGCACTCAAACGATAGGCGGTAGCACGGGTGCAAGTGTGCTCTCAGGAGACGACTCATCCGCGTTTGGTGGACGTGAGTTTCGTCCGGCGCTTCCATCGAGTACGAAAGGTCCAGCGTCGTTCCGGGGTGTCATGGGGCAGTCGGGGCCGCCGCTTGGACGCAGGTTGCCGGAGCCGGTGCGTATCATGGGAGACAAGCCAGAGTGCTCGTTGGCTCCAGTGAGATTTATCGCCAGAGGCTGCGTAACCGACGATAGCGGTGCGGGGCTGACACGTCTCTGTGGTGTCGTGGGACCAGGCGCTGATAGACTAGCGATCCCGTTCAATGAATCGGCGATGTTGATGTTGGCGATTGCAGCCTCCAGATCACCAAAACTAAGCTGGCCATTTGTTTGCGTGGTACTGTCGGGAGGGTTGATTGCTGGTACCGTAGAGTCCCGCGGCGTCGTCTGGCGATCTTCGTTGGGGCCGTGCTGTCCAACAAGCGCTTCTGCAGCCTCGTCCCACTCCTCGAAGTCGCCCAAGTCCTCTACATCCGCCTCCAGATCCGCGACCGCGCGGCAGTTGGGACACAGGAAGTTTGGCCATGTCGGTCCGTTGAGAATGGGGCGAATACACTTGTAATGCCAGACGTGCGAACAAGGTGCTACGAACAAAGACTGGCAGGGCTTTGGACTTGAGTCAGTTGGTCGTTGCGTGCATACTTGGCGAGCACTTACCGCAATCGACATGAGACAGATGGAGCACTCGGACGCGTGCATCGAGGCGCCGTCATTGTCCTTCTTGGGCTTGGCCAGGTTCCGCAGTCGCTGGTGGGTTTGTTTGCTGGAACGGGGCGTTAGCGGATGTCAGGTGCGCCATTGGTACAGACGTACTTGAACGTGTTCAAACCTTGCTGCCACCCACGGTTACACTCGACCCTGATCTTGACACACCTGAAGATCATCTCCTCGCCGCCGCGAAAGTCGATACCCAGCTGGATAATGTCCCCATCTTTGAGCTTGAACGGCTTCGACTCGACATTCGGCTGGCTGAGGCGGATGTGGTTGAGGAACGTGCCCGACGAGCTTTTCACGTCTTTGATGTACCACTGCGAGTCCTTGCACCACAGCTCGCAGTGCTTCCGGCTCACGACCTTGGACTTGAAGCCGACTGCGGCCGCCGACGGGACATTGGAGGGGATCTCGGGGATGTTGTCCCTTTCCGAGTAGCGACCTACGCGGACCACAGAGGTCTCGTCGGGGAGGGTCCGCGTGATGGGCGGGAACTGGAGCGAAGGACGGCCGGCTCGCGGGTCCTGGTGCGGGATGAAGCGTATCGTGGGGAGGTGGTGCTTGCCCGCGGCGAGGCTTTCTGCCTGGCCGTCGAGGGCGTCCATGTTGGTCAGGGTGGGCGTGGGACCGGACTGGTTCCGCACCGTCAGTTGCGGTGCCGTCGTCTCGGCCCGGGTGCGCGTCATGACTGTGACGGTCGAGGAGGCCGATCGGGGTGCTGCGTGCGGTCGTAGGACGGGCAGCTCTCGTTCTCGCGTGGTGTTTAATAAAGCACGGTCAACGGCAGCAACACTGGGCGCAGGTGGGGCGTCTGGAGCTGTGCCTGTGTTAGGCGCCGGGGCCCTTGCGCTGCTGGTGAGGACGTGACGGCTGTGTGGAAGCCTGAGGCTCGTGCTGAGATGATCACGCAGACGGCTCGGACGCTCCTGCGATGTCGACGTCGGGGCGGGAGGCGCAGGGCTGGTAAACATGTGTAGAGAGAGGGTGCAGGTGCAGTGCAGGCAACGAGCGCATCAGCAGGCGTCGACCAGCGGCAATCAACTTGTCCAGGTCTGAACTTCTGAAGCACGTCTGCAGAGATGGGGCCGATGGATGAGGGCAGGCCAAGCCCCGGGTAGAACAAACGCGAGGAGATAGTCAGCAGCAATTGAGCAGCAGGCAGGACCAGCGTGATGAGGGCTTTGCGGTAAAAGGTCGCTCCAGCGCCGGCCCCAACAGCAGGTGAAAGGCGATGGGACGGTTTGCTGGCATGATATCATGTGCCTTCTGCAAGGCTTGTACAAGTCCTGCCCCTAAGCTGTGTCTCTGGTACACGCCTCCGGGAAGGCTGCTAAATCCCAGGGTACGGTGCGGCCGTCATACCAGCACCAGCGACAGAGACGCAAGGCGCACTCAGCCTCAAAGCTTGACCGCGAGCCTTTCTCGTCGCCAACCCAAGACTTCAAGAGCGTTTCGACTTCCGCGGCTTTTTGCAAAGTCTAGTTCATGCGATGATTCCTGGCTTTGCTTGACCGTCACAGGAGAGTCAGTATCGGTTGGAGCTAGGCCTGCTGTGGGCTAGTTCTTCCGCCTGGGCCCGTGCACCGAGATTTTCCCATGGCCGGCACGAGATGATGCCCTGCGAAACTGAGAAGGACGACTCCATAGCCACGCCCCGCCGGATATGTTGAAGCCCACGTCTGTCCGACCAGTGTCGCGGACACTGCACCCATCGAACCTAGCAGCCAGAGTTCCACGAACATGCGGGCGTCGCGGCCTAGCCTCCGTTGTTGCCGAAGAAAAGGTGCGCCTCCTGGGCCTGTTCTGTTCTTCCGTCTGATACACTACTGATATGGCTTCATGTGTAGGACCCTGTTGAGCTCGACCAGATCACGACCCTCCCAAATGGCATCCGCGTCGCCACCGAGGCCCTGCCCGGCCACTTCTCCGGCATTGGCGTCTACGTTGATGCTGGGTCAAGATACGAAAACGAGGCGCTGCGAGGCGTGAGCCACATAATAGACAGGCTGGCGTTCAAGTCGACAAGCTCGACCACCGGAGACGAGATGATAGAAAAGATAGAGTCGCTGGGAGGGAACATACAATGCGCTTCATCCCGGGAGTCCCTCATGTACCAGTCTGCAACCTTCAACTCCGCCGTCCCCTCCGCCATCGGCCTCCTCGCCGAGACGATCCGCGATCCGCTCATCACCGAGGAGGAGGTCCAGCAGCAGCTCGAGACGGCCGACTATGAGATTGGGGAGATCTGGTCCAAGCCCGAGCTCATCTTGCCGGAGCTGGTGCACATGGCAGCATACAAGGACAACACATTAGGAAATCCGCTGTTATGTCCGGCCGAGCGGTTACCGCACATCAACCGCGCGGTCGTGGAAGCATACCGGAGGGAGTTCTTCAAGCCAGACCGGATTGTCGTAGCCTTCGCAGGGGTAGACCACAACGAAGCCGTCCGGTACACCGAGCAGTACTTTGGTGACATGCAGAAAGCAACCGGGCCCTCCCTCCTCGGCGTTGACTCGTCGAATTCAACATCTAACACAGCACGCTCCGAACAGACCTTCACCTCTTCGCACCCCACCCCGACTGGTGCTCCTCCCCAGACATCCAATCTTCTCTCCAGGATCCCCTTCTTCAAGAACTTGTCCACATCAGCAACATCCAACGCCTCCGTAAACACGTCTTTCGACCTTAACTTCCCTCCAATCGACACCTCCATCCCCTCCAACTATACAGGCGGCTTCCTAACGCTTCCACCCATCCCGCCGCCCGCGAACCCAGCTCTACCCCGCCTCTCACACCTCCATCTCGCCTTCGAAGCCCTCCCAATCTCCCACCCTGACATCTACGCCCTCGCTACACTGCAAACCCTGCTTGGAGGCGGCGGCTCCTTTAGCGCGGGTGGCCCGGGCAAGGGCATGTACTCGCGACTGTACACGCAAGTGCTGAACCAATATGGCTGGATAGAATCCTGCATCGCCGTCAACCACTCATACACGGACTCGGGTCTCTTCGGCATCTCAGCATCCTGCTCGCCCTCGCACGTCGCTCAGCTCCTCGAAGTCATGTGTCGCGAGCTCGCGGCGCTGGGCTCGGAAACAGGCTACTCGGCCCTGAAAGAGGGCGAGGTGCAGCGCGCGAAGAACCAGCTGCGCTCCAGCTTACTCATGAACTTGGAGAGCCGGATGGTGGAGCTGGAGGATCTGGGCAGGCAGGTGCAGGTGCATGGGCGGAAAGTCGGGGCCAAGGAGATGTGTCGCAAGATTGAGGAGGTTACGATTAAGGACTTGAGGAGGGTGGCGAGGGTGGTTTTTGGCGGCGATGTTAAGAATCCTGGACAAGGGAGTGGGGCACCGACGGTGGTGTTGCAGGAGGGCGAGTTGGAGGGGTTCAAGAGGAAGGACTTTGAGTGGAGTGATATTCAGGCGAGGATTGCAAGGTGGAAGCTGGGGAGGCGGTAGAGGGGGAAGATGATGTAGAGGGGGTTTAAAGTTGGTCTGTATGAATATTAAGGGCGTGGGCTTAGGACTCGAGCATAGATGCTTGTACGGTGCGATTTGTATCGCTGCGGCATTCTCAACAGGCACGGATATCAGGGTATGGCATAGTGTATGTACGTTTGGAGCAGATGGTTGTATAACATAGAGATTAGATTGTTGTTCTCGCTGTAAATCCACATGCACATGCATACATTAAAGCCCGGCCATCCTGGCGATTTGAGTGTCGTTTGCAAGATGAACAGTTGGCACACGACCTCTCCCCTGCGTACACAGAAAAGATATCGGGCTATGTGAAAACTTGCTTGATAGTCTGTCGGTGTGCGGAATACGGCGTCGCCGATACGATACGATACCAAGATTGCGTGGAGGTTGATGGGATGGCTATGAGAATGAGAAGTAGTGGGAGCTTGGAAGCGGAAGGTTTGTTTGGGGCTCATTGAAGCCTGGTTGGCTTGCTGAATGGTTGGTGATTTGGTTGGTGCTTGCTCATGTCGCTGGTTTTGGGTTCGTTTGGAGTGGGTACTGAGCTGGTTGGAATAGGGGTTGGTGATCAGGGACTGTGGATGTTGAAGCAAGGCAGTCAAGGTGGTTACAGTTCCTCGGTTGTTTGGGCACGCATCGAAACAGGGTGATCAATCGGGTTTGATCAGCTAGGAGTCTCGGCAATATTGTTCGGGGTGATATGGAAGAGAGAGAGAGAGAGAGAGAAAGAAGAGTTTGGTTTATGAGAGCTGGGGATCCAAGTTGGTCGTTAAGTCTTTGCATTGTTAGGTGCTGTTTAAGTGAATCTGTGGTCTGTGAAGTTTAATGCTGTGGATGGGGTATAAGCTAACAGTATATTCGAGTACGTGATAAGTCTCTATTCTGTTGTTGTCTATTACACGAATACCACAAATGACTTGTCGACGCCCTCTTGCACACAACGCGAACAGTTGTGGTATGAGGTCTCAAAGGCCGCAGGAGGAAATGAAATGAAAGAAGGAAGAGAAGGAAATGGTCTCTCTCCATCAAACGAACAGTGCTTCTTACCCTGCTCAAACTAAATTTCAGTCGCACTTAAAAAAGCAATCCAGATGTCTTCTCTAGAGCCATAGTTAGCAGGATCGGCAATCAAGAAGCACTGATTTTGCTTACCCTAACCTCGTCACCCTCCTTGCGTGTCGCGCAATACGCATTCGTAGACTCTATGCCAGTGTTCGTAAAATCTGGATTCCAATCCTTGCCAGTACAGTAAGGAACCTTGGATGGGTCATTGTCAATATCAGAGTCCCAGTCCTGGCTACCGTAGAAAAAATTCAAAGTCGACGCATGACCCGGATCAATCCAGAGTTCCACCGGAAGTACTGACTTTAGATGAACAGTATCGGTATGCGAGTCGAGATCGAAAAGCTGGACCAGATCTGTTGGGGTGATGACAAAGCCATTAGCATCTTTGAGCTCCAGAGTTTTGCCATCGGCATCCTTTAGATCTATCAAGCCGAATAATCCCTTGTTCGTCGAGGTTATGCGCTCAGGCGGACATCTTTCAATGTGTTCAATGTGAAACGAACAGGTTCCGGGCTTGTACGGTTGCTGCGGCTGCTGTGGGCCCTGCTGATGAAAATCCCATTTGCGTTGAGCCTTGATCGTATCGAAGAACCCGTCTCTGATCGCTTCCTGAGCTTTGGCCTTTGGATGGAAAACGCGGTTCCAAGCATCTCCAAGATTTGTCTTCACGTCACCGTCTTGTAGCGTGATATTGCTGATGCCTTGAAGAAATAGCTTCTCGTCCTTGAGGGCAGGGTTGATGTTCTCGGGCGGATTCTGTTCGCTGATCTGTGCCTGTTGTGTCTTGTTGGGTATAAATTGGTCTAGAATAGCTTGCGAGATGTTGTTGGAGTTTCCGTTGATAGGATGGTCCGGCCCATCGGTTCCGTCGTCTGGACTCGATAGACCCCAAAACCATGTTTGACTTCCCTTGTCTTCATTCACGTAGTCGTGATATACAATATCGTATTGCGGGCTCATACCTGTGGGGTCGCAGAATCTATGACCGTCGAAAGCGTTCTGATACGCGTCCACATAGAAGACTCCATAATCTTTGACTTCGTCCGCAGCTTCCCTGATAAGATTGTTCAATGTCTGGACAAGTTTGTTTAATCTTCCGCGTAGTATCCCATCCAAATTATTCTTATGTTTAAATTGATTCCATGAGATTTTGTCACATGTAGGATCGCCTAGAGCTGATGAGCATTTGAGAAAATACCATATTGGGATGAGAGAATACCTTCATTGAAGAAGTTGATGTAGGTTCCTTGGTAGACCTGAAACGACTCAGGGGGGTGAGCACCCTTGGCTATTCGGCCTGCGACAATGATGTCTCCCCAGAGTTGTTGTAATTGATTTTTGAAGTCGTCCTTTTTGGTGATAATGGTATATTCCGCTTGCGCTAAAGCTTGATCACAAGTCAAATCTCCCCATGGGACTGCATAAATACATTGTAGAACGATCCTGTGTATGATTAGCGATCTTCTTCACAATGTCGGATTTCCTTATGGCAACATTGAAGCACTGACGTAGAGAATCCCACGTCGTTACCAGACGCTGTGAGAACCGCAATCTGTGGAGCCAAATCACCTTGTCCAATCTTTTTGTACTGGTCTCCATCATTACTGTCACCTAGCTCCAGTTGAAGGGTTCTGATCTCCTGCATCTTAGCACCAGAACAAGCGCCAAAATTGTTCTTTCGCCAGCCTGACCCTTGGAGTTCATCCCAACCTGGGTGGTCACGGAGTCTTTCCGGCCAGGCATATGCATAGCGAGAACAATCCTTCGAATCACCATATTTATCAGTTGTACCCCGAGTCCCGATGCCTGCAGTATAGGAGTCTCCAGGGGAGAGTATGACTTTGACGTATTCGTTCGGTTGACTGTAGGACTGGAGAGTGAGATCACCCTCTGGCTTTCTTTTGACAGCGTCAATGATGGCCTGTGGTGGATGCTTTTCACTGGCCCAGGCATCGACCTTATCGCTCCATTCGTCGCGTGGGACAACACCTGACGCTACTGCCGCCGGAGCTACGAGCAGGAAAGCAAGTTGTAGCATTGAGAAAGCTTCTGAGTAGATAGACAGTCTGAAAGGAGGTGGAAAGGACGTATTGGGCGTTGGCAAACGTCTTATACATATGCAATCTTTTCTTTCTACGCCGACGATGTACTGAACACATGGTCCTGTACATTTTGGGAACCTTGAAACCTGACGGATTCGCTGTGAAAGAGGCACCTACCTTGGCTTTGGCCACATTCTCCGGAATCCGCTTGTCAATGGCCCTCACTGGTTGAGAGCGGGGACATGTTCCAGGGAAGGCCAAGTGCGATAAGGTGAACAAGAATGAGGTCCAGAATCGATTAATGAAGCGCTGGACTGCGTGGACCCCAATGACGCGGGTATTGATACCTGAGTCATTGTGGTCCACAGGGATCTTGTGGAACATCTGGAGGCCGAGAATTCGTGGATTGCGTATGACAAAGATTCAGTCGCTATGGTGAACGCTCGACGCTTGCAGAGAAACGAGATTATTTTGAAGCGTGCTAGAAGATCATGATGCGTTCCGCCTCGTTGCCTACGCCAAGGGGGCCTGGGGTTGCTGTGCCTCCCCCAATGTTGGACATGTCCGTGCAACGTGTTCGTAAACTTTAGAACACTTTGGAACGAATGTGAGGCTCCAGCAACCCAAAGCACTTTCTGCCTACTATTATCATTCTCGCAGTTAGCTGGAGTGTGATCATCTGGCATCGTACGACCTACGGTAGAGATCCTCAAGATGAAGGCACTACGTTTTTTGCATGTTGCCACGTTGACGTGCACTACTGTCTACGCCGCACACTCTCAAGAGACCCTTGCAGATGCAACAAACTCTGGAGTGGATGTTCCAGGACATAATCATGCATACTTCACGAAAGTGGCTCCGGATAAACAGCTGTGGCTCGTCCGCGAATTATCAGTCCTTCCTGATCCACCTGTACAGTGTGTCTTCGAGCCATGCTTCTGTGAAAGACCTTAGCTAAACTCTGCTTTAGGTACGATCACCAATTCATCTTTGTCTCCGGCTACATCCGTGACAATCTGCCAGGACTCGAAGACGCTACTCTAGAAGTTTCCGGCGTATGTCCGCACTATTGGACCTCGGGCCCTGGAAAGATTACCGATTGGAGACATTTGGTCGTTCGTCATCCAGGCGACAAGTATGGTGGGCCGCTAAAGGGCGTGGAAAACGAGTTGCTGTGGGACATGGTCATCTGGTGGCCCCAGTATCCTCGTGAGCCACCCTACGAATGGGAGTGCTCGTTTGAAGCCACGACAAGACTACCGGATGAGAGAATACTGTTCAGCTTTGCGCAGAATTTCACCATTAAATGGGCGCGTTAGCTGTCAAAGTGGAATCAGTCGGTGTGGCTAGGAAAGTGACGTCATCTGAACATGGGGGTCTTGTGATCTGGATCATGACACCCGACCATTTGCTATCATCTGTAATCAGGTACGCAAGACACAGGGGAAAAGTGATAGTAACCTTCATGTTCATGTTTTTCTTTATGCATATTTTTATATGTTCCTCTCTGTGCATCCATCTCCCTACAAACAAATGCAAATAACCTGTCGGGGGGCTTTCAGACTGGATGGCGTGACAACGGATAAGGCTACTTACCTTCACCCAGGTAGCAGTAGTGATCAGCATCTCTGCTAAAGCATGCAAAAGATTGAAGATACCTAGGGTACGTACACGTTCCTGACCTACCCGGCCCCGAGGATTTCACACAAACAAAACACCAAGACGCAGCAACAAACCTCGCGGCAAAAGAGATCTCAACTATAACTTCCGAGGCCCCCGACCACTGGAAGCCCATAATTGATGCAAGGATTCCAAAGTGACCATGGTACTTGTGGTTTGCTGAGTCCACGGCGCGTTACCCAAAGACTGATCGCCTCATGCCAAGAGGGCGCATTGACGCCGTGACACCGTACAATACTGTGCCTCTTGCGCGACGGATTCATAGACACTTCTGTTTGCGGTCCCTTGCATTCACAAATCAGCAGGAGCGGTCAAGCGACACCCACCCCAGGGAGTTTTTCAATCAGAAACGCTGTCGGCACCACCAAGCTTTCCAGCCGTGGGACAAAAGATGAGGCCGTCGAAAGGAAATACCGTCGTCTCGATACTGTGTTGGTCCTCTGCCCTCGCCAGAGCATCGCAGGAGATTCTCGTAAACATAGTCGATCCGAAAGTTGATGTGCCAGGGCACAACCACGCCTACTATACCAAAGTGCCGCGAGAGGAGCAACTCTTTCGCGTACAGGAATTAGCCGTCCACCCTGACCCACCGGTGCAGTAAGTTTCGCTCACATATACAACCTGCGAGCTCTTCACTGACGCATTCGACCTAGGAACGAACACCACTTCCTTTACGTCTCCGGCTACAATGCCCCCAACCTTCCAGGGCTCGAGGACACTACTCTGGAATTATCAGGCGTCTGTCCAGAATACTATGAGCAGGGTCCCGCCAAGCTCGCAGACATGTACCACCTGGTCAGACGTACCGGTGAAGAGTATGGTGGGCCGCTTAGAGGCGATGAGAATGAGCTACTGTGGGATATGTTCGTTGGGGCGTGGCCACCTCACGAGCCTCCTTTCGAGTACAATTGCTCTCTTGAAGCTACGGCTCGACTGCCGGATGGAAGGATCTTCTTCAGCTTCGCGCAGAATTTCACTGTGAAGTGGCCGTGCTACCCATAGAGTTGACACCGTCGTGCATGCATGGAAGGGATTTTGTGAATTGGATAGGTGGAGCTGGTCAATCCAGATGTATCTTCGATAGAGCATTTGCAATCTCAGCTCGCAAAGGACTAAAATCTAAAATGTGTATGATGTGAGATGATGATTGTCAACACCATGCGTAGTGCTCGTTGTTCAGCCAGTAGGGAGGATTCGCATCGTCGTCTTTCTTTTCTCGATACCATCGGCCACTTGCAATGCTATCTTCCTCTCGGTCCACAATGTTATAGTGCATGCCGCTGTGGCTCAGCATGTCTAGAACCAAAGGCGTCGGGTCCCACAACTTCACAATTTTGAGGCCCCATTCAGCGGCTTCATCCTGTGCAGCTTGGAGAACAGCTTTCAGATAGATGAACTGTTCTGCGTATTGCCCATCATTCAGTAGCTTGCTGGAATCAGTAGGCAGTCTTGTGGCAGTCTTGTCCCGTTCCATCACGAGTCTCAAGATGTACAGTACGTTATCTGCTGTTTCGATCTCTGGGCTCGTATAATAGCGATGCGTCCAGATTACCCACACTTGACAACCGGAATCACCCGCAATAGCTCCTTTAGCCTTTGGTACCCTACCGAAGAGGTACTGACAGGCGAATTCTTCCTTACTGATATGCCAGAGCATGTGATCTAGATCCGGAATGATGGTGACTCTGGATCTTATCTCGTTGTCAGGTACAGTCAAGGTCGTCCTAACTATGTTCTCATCTCGCTCACAGAGGTTCTGTAGGCCTTCTCCAGATATACCTCGGACACATGAGTGCTTCGAATGTGGTATTGCCTGGAATTCCACGTGTCTATTCGTAGCATTGGGACGCCATCCTATATTTGCATAGTATGTCTTGCCGATATCCGAGTAGAGAATGGTTCCCAAGCATCGCCGGTTGCCTATCTGCCAAGTGCGCAGTATCTGTGCGAGTTCCTGCAGCATACGTGCTGCGTAACCACGCCTGCGATATTCTGGAGAGGTGAACACGCTCGCAATGCCATGCACGATGCCCTCCTCAACGTGCCCTCCAGCAGTACTGATTAAAGCTCGCTTCCGAATAGTTTCGCATGAAGCTAAGATAGGGCGTCGGCCGACTGGTAGACGTCCATCAATTAGGATCCATGGAGTCAAGCCTCCGTCTCGGGCTAGTGGTACGGTCGTCAGAAACTCGGATTCTTGGAGGTAGACTGGGAGTGGAAGAGAATCGCCCCATGATGCCCACGTTGTGTTCGATACGGAGATCCACTCTTCGGCTGTCGGTTGGCCCAGCACCAAGTCAACGGATTTGGAGTCTGGTGAATGGTCATGCAGGAGGCTATTCATGTCGCGATTGGTTGATGCGACCCTACCCGCGTGGAACGGCGGAGGAAAGGGCGTACGATGCAGAAGCCTTTGCTCATCTCATTGCCATTGATTCCATTCTCGATGCAACCGGGCAGCTAGTGATGGTTCGATAGATAGGTGATAGGGTGATGCGATGCTGCCTAGGTGAGTTATCGGCTTATGTAATCAATGTCAGCCACCCACTAAGCCTAGCGTTCCCAGTGGCACTGATCTGGTCCCTGTCACTTCGAGTACATAACGTTGCTATGAGGGTGTTGTTATTCGTATGCCCGACTTACCTGCCCGATTGCCTTTTTCCAGCAGTCATCGTTCCATCTGACGCCGGCCAATCTGTTCCCGCACGATCTTCCCTGCCGCCATGGCGGAGCAGGTCAAACGAGAGAGGAGCGCGAGTTTCCCTTCAATAAGTGGCGAACTACCCTTACGTGAACGCGTGGTTCATTTTACCTGGGCTTGGTTCACTCTTACAATGTCGACCGGCGGTATATCGACACTCTTGGCCGTACAGCCGCACCAATTCGATGGCCTCAAGACGATCGGCAAGATCGTCTTCATCTTTTTCCTGGTATTACTCCTGTTCAACGTATCAATGATCACCCTCCGCTTCATCCTCTTGCCAAGAGCTCTAAAGGCTTCCCTCGCCCACCCAACGGAAAGTCTGTTCTTTCCCTGCGCATGGCTCTCTTTCGCCGTGCTTCTTCTAAATATGGAGGCATACGGAGTTCCTTATTCTGGAAAATGGCTTGTCGACACTCTTAGAGTGTTGTTCTGGATATATGCTGGATGTACTTTTGTCGTAGCGATCACGCAGTACTCGGTACTTTTCTCTGCGGGCAAGCATATGACAATACACTCCATGACTCCTGCTTGGATTCTACCCGTCTTTCCGGCCATGCTTACGGGGACTCTGGCGGGTAGTATCAGCGCGTCGCAACCAGTCGATCGCCGTATTTCCATCATTGTTGCGGGGGTTGCATTCCAAGGCCTCGGTTTCCTGATATCCTTGATGATGATGGCGCTGTTCATGTACCGATTGATGGTGGAGGGTCTACCTGACGCTAATCTTCGCCCCGGGATGTTCATGGCTGTTGGTCCTCCTTCGTTCACATCAATTGCGCTGATTGATATGTCACGGAACCTGCCCAATGGATACGATTACTTCGCGAGACATCAGTCTGCTGTAGAAGTCTTACAAACGGTCGCTCTCTTCATTTCAATCTTCTTGTGGCTTTTTGCGTTCTTCTTCTTCTGCATAGCGGCTGTCGCCTGTGTCAAGGGGGCAAACAAACTGCAATTTGGCCTCGTTTGCTGGGCTTTCGTCTTCCCCAATTCTGGATGGACAGTAGCTACGATAAATATTGGTAATGAGCTCGAGAGCGAAGGGATCAAATGGGTCGCTAGTGTCATGACAATCCTTCTGGTCATCGTGTGGTTGGTGAACCTTGGTTTCCAAGCACGCGCCATCGTGTCGAAGAGGATGTTATGGCCAGGCAAGGACGAGGATAGAGAAGAGTTGAAACACTACAAGAAGCGACACGAACAATAGAAGGGTAGACAGGGTCGATCACTTGTCAAAGTGTTTGCTATCAGATACGAATAAGCCGGGCGAGCCGCGAGCTGGAGCACCACTATCGCTTGAGGGCTTTTGCGATGCGATGCGATGCCTGTATACGATAACGATCTAATATTGGTGTTGCATTTAGCACGGCAGAGGGTGTTCCGTTCATCTGGTACTTCCATGTGGTACGTGTAGCTATCTGTTGGCACACGCATGTGCTTGGACGACGGTACGCTAACGCAGATCCAACAGGGCGTAGGCTTACGAAAATTGCTTGGACAGGGGCGCCTGATAGGGTGCCGTACACTCGTACTAGTTGGTACTTGTGCTGGAATGTCTCCGCTTACTCCAAGATTGTCTCCGAGAACGAGGCCACGATATGGTCCTATATATACTAGTGGGAGATTCTTAGGGCTATATATATGTGCAGTCTCCTTCGCTTCGGAGATGTTACAAGCACAGGACTGCAAGATGTTTGAGGCACTAATTCAGACCCCCGAATGGGATATCAATCTACTATATTACACTCTGGTGTTATGGATAGTGTATTATGCAGGTGTTGGAATCTATAGGGTGTACTTCCATCCTCTCGCAAAGTTTCCTGGTCCGAAGGTGAAGTAACTCGCAGCCAAAGCTGCTGGTCCAAAAGCTAATTGGCCGTTACATAGCTTGCTGCGTTGACCTTCTGGTATGAGTTTTACTACGAATTGTATCCCCACAGGTTCCAATATCTCTGGAAAATCAAGAAGCTGCACGAGCAGTATGGTAAGTAGACTTTGTTACGCCCCTTCGTTCTATAAACCACTGCACACCTGGGCAGGTTGCAGCGATATCTCAGAAGCTAATAAGCAGCAGGGCCCATCGTTCGAATCAACCCCATCCACATACATATCCATGATCACGATTATTACAGCACAATATATGCGGCTGGAAATCGCAAACGCGACCGCTGCCCATGGTGGCATCATGCAGGACATAAGCAAATGTCGGGGGCAATGTTGGAGACCATGGACCACGATTTACACAAATCTCGCCGCTCTGCCGTGTCGAACTTCTTTGCCAAGAGTTCCGTGCAGCAGCTTCAACCTCTCGTCATCGAGAGCGTGAACAAGCTGATAGCGCGCTTGAAGCAAGAAATGAAAAGCCAGACTGTGGTCAATCTTAATTATGCAATGGCCGGGCTTACTCTAGACGTCATCTCCGCGTACACGCTTGGTGAACCCATGCATGCCTTGGATGATCCTGTGTACGGCAAGTTGTGGATGAGCGTTTTGAGGAAGGGCGTCCAGATGCGGCCCGTTGGTCGCCAGTTTCCCTGGCTTGTCAACACGTTGATGAATGTGAGTAATGCGCTAGGGTCCGAATATAGCCGATAGCTAATCGTATCCCTCGATGGACAGCTTCCGCCGCATATCATCGAGAAGATTGACCCGAATATGGCAACTTGGATCAGATATAACGAGATGTGTCGGAAGAAGATTGCAGCAATAATGAGTCACGAAGATAATGACAAGGCTGTCAAACATAGAACAGTGTTCCATGAAGTTAGGGATAGCGACATGAGCGTGAAAGAAAAGGATCCCTTTCGGTTGATGGGCGAGAACAGCGTTTTCTTAGGCGCAGGTACTGAGACGACAGCGAGAACACTGTCAGTGGGTCTGTTCTATTTGATAAGCGAGAAAAGGTGCGGACAAAAACTGAGAGAAGAGCTGAAGACTGTCTTGCATTCGAAAGACACCAAAACCAGCTTACCGCAATTGGAAGCATTGCCATACCTTGTAAGTAGTTGCCGAGAGCCCCTTTGCTGCGCTGAAGAATCTTGGAGTAACCTTAGAGGCTGCTTTTCTGACAATTTGCAGTCTGCAGTACTCAACGAGGCGATGCGATGTGCTCACGGTGTGAGTTCGCGCCAGCCTAGGGTTGCAACCGAAGAAGACTTGCAGTATAGGCAGTGGACGATCCCACGTGGAACGCCAGTAATGGAGTCAGCGTATCTCCTCCATACCGACACTGAGTACTATCCGGAGCCCTTTGCTTTTCGCCCAGAACGATGGTTGGAAAATCCTGGCCTGACAAAGTACTTCTTTCCTTTCAGCAAAGGCAGTAGGAGCTGTCTCGGCATGAAGTAAGCTGTTTTTCTTATAAATTTTCAGACTATACTGATATTGATAGCCTCGCTATCGCAGAGCTGTACTTCGGTCTAGGATACTTGTGGCGTACGTTTGACTTCGAGCTGCATGATACTATTGAGAGTCGAGATGTTTTGACTAGCCATGATGCTTTCATTGGAATCACTGAGTTGGAAAGCGAAGGAATCAAAGTCAAAATCGTTGGTGAGACTGCTGACTGATGTTTGACGCCTCGTACGATGGAACGTGCGACCGGGTTAATGACAGAATGGAAGGCTTCCACGATAGTAACGAATATGCATTATAGTCTTGCCATGTCTGGTTTTTTTTTTATTGTGGTGAAGAAGGTGCGCTCGAGCGAGCAGCGCTTGCCCTATGGTCCTGGCAGTGGTGTGAAAGAAGCCGCAATGGAATCGAGCAGTTTCGAGAAAATCTGAAGAAGGAACAAGGAGCTTGGCTACCCTCCCGAGGTCAATATTGCTCTTGGTTCGTTTATGTAAAATATGGCAGGATTATATATCATATGCGGAGCCGGTGATGGCTGGATCGTATTTTCTGAGCTAGTCTTGAAAGGTGAAAGCTGCCAATCTTGGCTTAGTCTCTCTCCACACCGATCATCGTGTATGTAACCTCGCTTGTCTCTTCTACATGCCTATCCCTACTATACGATCTTCTTACCATGTCCGAGCTAATCTCAGGCATCTCGAAATTGAGTCCCTTCTCCAGGAGGCCAGCCGTAGATGACGATGATGTCGGCGACGCGATTGATGCGGAAACCGTCGCCGGTGGAGGCCACGCGGCCCGAGAGTCAGCTATCACAAAGGGCCAACTACGCGTTAGCGATGCACTCAAATCCTTCCTAGTGAAAGAGAGCATATTGGAAGATGAGGAATCAGGAGTTCTAGAGCTGTTGGACAAGTCACACCTCCACGTACCACCTGAAGTCACGAACCGGAATCATCCACTGCCGGATTACTTCATCAGCTCGAGCCATAACACATATCTGATGGCCCATCAGCTCTTTGGCCAATCTTCTGCGACTGCGTACGAGACTGCGCTCTATACTGGGTCTCGCTGTGTGGAGATTGACGCCTGGAACGACGATGACAACAAAGATGAGCCGAAGGTTACGCACGGCTACACGCTCGTCTCACACATCTCGTTTCGTCAAGTGTGCGAGACCATTCGCGATGTTGTTGACAAGGAAGCCAGCGAAGGAAGCAACGCTGCCCCGATCATGCTTTCCCTTGAGAACCATTGCGACGGCCAGGGGCAACTGCGTCTAGCGCAAATTATGAGAGAAGTATGGGGAGACCGTTTGCTAAGTAAGGCAGTGCGCGAGAAAGGTACTGTCGAAGAACAGGGCGGAGATCATGTGACACTAGCAGAGCTAGGCTCTAAGATTGTCGTGATTGTGGAATATCACCTGCCCAACGAAGAAGAGAGCGGTGATAGCTCAGACTCGTCCGAAGACGAAGAAGATCGGAATGCGCGTCAAGCCTATCGGGAGAAAAAGAAAACTACCAATGCTGGACTTATAATCCCTGAGCTTGCCGAGCTCGGTGTATATGCACAGTCCGTCAAACCAGCCAACAATTCATGGTACGAGAGCGTACTGGAGAATGCTCCCCATCACCAACTCATCAACGTATCCGAGGTTGGCCTAAGATCGCACATGCCTACACATAATGCTGCGATCGCTCGCCACAACTCCCAGCATCTCATGCGTGTCTTCCCAAAGGGCACACGTATATCTTCAAAGAATCTTCTCCCCGTGCCATTCTGGGGTATCGGTGCTCAGATCTGTGCGCTGAATTGGCAGACTTTCGGTGCGAGCTCTCAGATGAACGAGGCCTTGTTCAGCGGCTCAAGTGGCTACGTTCTGAAGCCTGCCGCTCTTCGCAGTGGAGGGAACGGTGTGCTCAACACCGGACGAAAGATGAGACTCCGACTCCAGGTCGCTGGCGCTACCGACGTCCCTCTTCCAGCGGACCGTGACAACGACATCAAGCCTTACGTAACGTGCACCTTAGTCCATCCTGACGACCTCGAGAACAAGCCAGAGAAGCGCAAGACGAGCCCGTACAAGCCACACAAACTGACTGGGTTCATTCATCGCGAGAACCCGCCGGCCACTGATCCGTTCTGGAAAGAAGTGCTGGAATGGGAATATGAAGACAACGAGCTCGTTTTCTTACGTCTTCTCATCAAAAGCGATGACAGCTTCTCAAGCAACCCGACGTTCGCTGTGACTGCTCTGAGGCTGATGTATGCCACACCAGGCTGGAATTTCATCCGGATGCTGGACTTGAAAGGTCACGAGACGAAATGCACACTGCTTGTCAAACTGGATTTCGATATTCTATAAAAGAGGTATAAATGAAGGCTTGAGGGTAGTTGATGAATCATGTTTTCAATGCTCTGTTGTTCTGGCATCGATGTGCATATGGCACGAGAACAATATGCCAACTGTAGAACCCTATTTTTTGATAGTGGAGGCTCGCGAGTCTCCAATCAACCACCCAAGCATACGAGGTACTCGGTTTAGGTCGACGTTCTGTCTTTGTCTCCTTCTATGCTCACACGTCACATCCCATGGGATGACTCCCACCTGATCACCAAGTGTTGCTGCGCGCTCGCCGTCTCACTCGGTGGCCCGATGCTATGTTTGATCTTGTGTCCATCTCGATGTCTTCTGCATTGACGATATGTTAGCACTGAGGAGATAAGTCAAAGGTTCGTCGAAAAAAATATTGGGCTCGTCTGCCATGACACCATCAACAGGTCTTAACGCGATTCACATTGCCCATGTGGATAACCTCTCTCCATCGGTGTTATACGCTAAAAATCATACAGGAACACTTACGTTCGGCCTTCTTCCGTCTCATGAGTGACCAGAGCAAAACTAGTGTGGGCGGGCACGTGACTACGAGAGCGGCCAGTCCAACGATTGCTTCGGGAGTAAGAGACATTGCAAGGAAATTGAGGTGGTATCGGTCGGCGTCGAGCCCTCTGGTGCGGACGGTGAAGAGAGACAAGGGCGTAAATGGAAACCGACAAGGCAGAAAAGCCAAAGGCTTGTCAAAGGCCTGTTGAAAAACTGACATGCAGCCAAATGTAAGTATGAAGAGAGCTTGGGTTTATATGAATTCGACACTCCTCCTGTGTCCTCCGCTTGGGTGCTCTGGAAACCGCGCCTTCTGCATACGGTCCGTGTACATATGGTCGTCCCAGCTTGCCCAGGTGGGCCGTTCAATCGGTCAGATTCGGACTCACGGGCACGGCAAGGTCAGATCAAACCCCCAGGTTCTTGCACGATCCAGTCAGAAACCATTCAGTCAGGACAGATCGCATGCAGACTCTGGCAATCTCCAATCGAATGCCAA
This sequence comes from Lophiostoma macrostomum CBS 122681, assembly GCA_010405375.1. Taxonomy (NCBI): domain Eukaryota; kingdom Fungi; phylum Ascomycota; class Dothideomycetes; order Pleosporales; family Lophiostomataceae; genus Lophiostoma; species Lophiostoma macrostomum. The sequence continues at coordinate 34,862 of MU004374.1, read as the reverse complement.
GTTCCCTACAAGCTCAGCCTCGTTGGTACGGGGCGGTGACCGTGGGATTGTCTGCCGTATGCAGGTTTCGGATTCGACCAATTATACTCGAGTCCTGATGTCTTCATTATTTCGGCTCGGAAGCGCAACGCACGGATCGCCATAGAGGGCCCCACGACAGCCTGGGCTGACCGGTGAATGCAGGTTTTGGGATCGTCCAATGAGATGACGCCGTTGTCGATACTTTGATTGGCTCGCTGGTGGCCGCCATGCGCCTCTTGCCTCAGCTCAGTCGTTTCCCTTACCGTCCTTGTTCCTACAACTAATCGACCCTCTTCACGTTCTCCCAATTCCTACCCTACTACCTTTGGTTCTAAAGACATCATCAAAGCTTGTTCGGAGCTCAATATGCCGACACAATCCGTCAGCGAGGCTGAGTGGGATCTCCACAAGGCTACCATTTATGATCTTTGGTCCCAGCCAAAGCGAATACTGAATTCCATCATGCAGATCATGCAGAAGGACTACGATTTCCGACCAACGTAAGTGTGCACTGTCTAATGTTGTGTCTTCTCTCGCGTCTAGGGTAGCTAGAAATGGCCACATGTGGCTTCGCCTGTCTTGTACCTGATCTGCATTATGTTGCATCTAGTGCTATATGCTGTTTCAGAGGGATGAAGTTGACGAGTAAACAGCAAATCCCAATACGAAGACAGGTTTCGAAAGTGGGGCTGGAAGAAGAACAAGAAGGCCGATACATGGAGATTCATCGCGCATCGAGTCGAGAAGCGCAAAAGAGACAAGAAAGAGTCTGATGTTAAGATCAACGGCGAAGTGATTGAGTACAAGAAAGTGAAGAAGGAGATTTCTCGGTATGGATTTGTATCCACGATTGAGAAAGCTTGTAAGTATGACCCTGTATACATATAGTCCCTCAAAATTAGTATGTACTCTTTATCTGTGCGCACAGATACTATCATGCACAGCGCATTCTTTACCTGCTACGTACTTTGGAGTTTTATTCGTGGTTTTGCCATTCTTTTGCCAATGCTGTACGATGTTGTCCTAACCGAACATAGTCTCAATACCAATGAGTCCCAAGACGCCACCTGGCGTTGATGTATGCACGCCAACAGATGTTGTCATCTATGATGGCAGCAGCACTGCTTTGGATCGTATCTTGCACGTCAGTTCTCCAAGCGCGCTGTCTAGCATGTTTCCGAGTCCATGGAGACAGACAGTAGATTTTCTGGATCATTTCCTGTCACTCCCAGCCCGCAGCTCTTCACCAGGCCAAAGTTTACCCTCGAGCTTCAGAGCCTTCGCGCAATACTTGGAACCAGATCCAGCACTAGAGATCTCACTCGATGCTCGCCGAGGTCGTTCGTACCTCGAGAATTTCACGACATTGTCCGATAGAGACCTGATCAGGCCCAGGTATCATTCCGCAAATGATCTAGCATTCAGAGGCTCACAGCTAGAGTTGTTCAAGGCTGCCATAATACTCTTTTCGAACGGCGGCTACGATGGTGCGATCGCTTCGCACGTTGTGAAACTTTGTGAACATAGAAGCAATCTTTTGGCACTTCGACGACTTCTCGACCAGCGGCTCTACTGTGTGGAACCTTTTGCGGAGAGAATTCTTATCCCTGCGATAGAAGAGGGAAACCTCGCCTTGGTTCAGATGCTCATCCAAGGCGGAGTTGATGTGAACGCAAAATACTGGAACAATAAAGCTGGTGATGACGAGACGCCTATGGACACTGCTGTGCGCGTCATGAATCTGGAAGCCGTCAAATTGCTTGATCAGCACGGAGCAATTTATGATGTGACTAGTCATGACATCGCCTTTGCGTTAACCTCAAACGAGGAAGAGCTCTTCCGCTTCTTACTAGACAATCGACCGGCCCTATCGACAACAGAAAGTGTAGAGCTGATGGAAAGGGTTGCAGGTCGCGGTAGTGTTGCCAATATCCGCGCGCTGCTCCAACGAGGTCTCAGCATACATACCGTTTACTCAGACGGGCATGGAAGCCCTTTGGCGGCCGCCATAGACGCAAACAACGTTGCGGTCGTTCACTACCTCCTGGGGTCCAAAGCAGACGTAAACGGCATAGCGAGGCGATTCTACACGTACCGCAGTTTATCTACATCTGGATGGGTCTCATGCTCGGTACTTCGTGCTGCAGTGGCAAAGGAGGATGGAAGGCTCATCGCAAAACTGCTTGAGGAAGGCGCGAACCCCAATGACCCAAGATGTTCGCCCACGCCACTCCAACATGCTTGCCTAGATGGTGCTCAGCAAGTGGCGGCTATGCTTCTCAACGCGGGCGCCAATCCGAATCAATTCGATCATACGCTAAGTTCGAATGCGATGGGCGGAAAACCTCCGATCCAACTTGCCATCGAAAATGGACATCTCGAACTTTCCGATCTTCTCACATCACAAGGAGCTGAAATTGCTCATGGAAACTGGAACTTGCTTGTGAGCGCCTGTTTAGGCAAGCTTCATGATCTAGTGGAGACACTATTGGTGGGAACTGCAACACTAAAACGCGCCGCTTCAGAGATAACAGCCTGCGTCACGTGTTTTGGCTGCGATCAAGTTGGACAATGGATTGACAAAGACTTGATTGACTATGCAGCGCTGTTGCAAAGCCCGCAAGCTGTATGCGCTGTAATAGAAGATCGTGGGGGAGATCTACTATCAAGACTGATACTGGAGGAACGTAGGAAGGGAAGAGCCCTATACCCGGAGTGTGCCGCAGCTGGTCTCGCCATGGCGGCCAAACTTGGAGATGTTGGAATAGTAAAGTTGTTTCTTGACGCTGGCGTGAGACCAGATGCCACTGTCACGACCAACATCGTAAATTCCGAGCACGCAATCGGGGCTCCTAAGCGCTTCTATCTGTATAGGGGTACAGACGCACTCTTGGAAGCGCTGAAAAGTCCCTCCAAAAGGTATAAACTGCTGCCACGGTGTTCGGAAGTCGGTACGTATTCCCAAGAAAATCGCAAAGAGGTTGCACTTGCTTTACTCTTTACTCTACCTAAATCAAGAGCGTTGTGATAACTTGATTCTTGCCTCTAGAACTGATGGCAAAGTTCATTGAGGTGCTCAAGCTTTTGCTAAGGACACGAACGAACGCATGGCGAGAACCCGACAAAGATATCTTCAGCCAGCACAGAACACATCATTATCTCTACCATGCTCTACAGCAAGGCTGTCTCGAAATTGTGAAGGCGTTCGTGGAAGAGACCTCTATCGATCTGTGCCACTTCGTATACGAACACTCCCCACTTCAACAGGCACTCGACTATTCGCATGGAACCAGCCGTGATATATCCGACACGGTCGAGTTCTTGATCGATTCTGGCACTAACGTTGACTGTTCGTCCGTCACCTCTTCCTGGGGTCCACGTAAAGAACAGAGTTTCCATACGGCTCTGCAGTACGCAGCAAGTCACGACAATTTGCCCCTTGTTAAAGTACTTCTCGGGCACGGAGCCAGTGTTAACAGCAAGCCACCAGACGACCGTGGTGCAACTGCTCTGCAGTTCGCAGCGATCAATGGAAATATCAAGATGGCATCTGTTCTTTTGGAAGCAGGAGCTGACATCAATGCACCTCCTTGCAAACTCGAAGGTCGATCAGCAATTGAGGGCGCAGCGGAACATGGGCGATTGAGCATGGTGCACTATCTTCTAGAAAATGGAGCAGATATACAAGGAAAAACTAATACTACGTACAGGCGAGCTTGGTGGCTGGCGTGGAGTGCAAGAAACGGTGCGATAGCGCGTTACATCCAAGACTACAAAACTCAAAGGTTTGGTGAAGATGACTGCGACACTGAGGAGCATCTACTTCGATCGGTTCCCAAAAGGGAGCTGAGAGAAGAGATGATAGTCTATGGGTACGTCTATGCTGAGGATGGCGAAGAATCCGAAGACGATCTTGATAGGGCTTATAGCTGGAGAGACTAAAGGGTAAAACGACGTTGAGGACAGCTTTCATCTTGGGACGTTATGTGAAGAAGGGATCATTCTTTCCGAGCATCAGATTTACATCAAATAAACTTATTCATGTTATAGATGAAGGCACTCAACGGGCCCGTCTCGTTGCGATCTTGGACACACGAGGGCTGCCCGTTCAGTAGGACTCGAATGGTTTCTTTTGCGAGCGTTGTCAACTTACTTTCATCCCAAATCTTCAAGGTCTACGCAAGACGGGTGATATGGCTTACCCCTGAGATCATCTGCGATGCTCAGCCGCAAGCCACGCGCAACAAATGGCAGGACCCTCAAGTATATATAATATTTCCATGTCCACTTCAAATCTTACGATCCACTCGAAATACCAACAACAATGCCGATGTCGTCTTTTGAAGCACGAGGTACAAGCCGCCACCCTGATATCAAGCATCGCTACGAGAGCAGCGCACCAATACAAGCCATCAATTTTACCGAAGCTACTGGAGAGAGCGAGTTATCTCGTGCGGATACGTCCATCGCGGTAGCAGCGATTCGCGCGCGCATAACTTCCAATGCAGCCAAGAATACCTCGCTTTTGATCGTATTGCGAGATACGGGAAATGCCCCCAGTGCATTGGCAGTTAAGAGCGTACACATCGAGAAACTGAAAGAGGAACTCAAAAGACATAACAACACCGTGCGCGAGATTGAGCGGCGCCTGCTTGAGCTGGGAGCAAGCCGCCAAGAAGATGATCGCCAATATCTGGTTAAAATCAAATACTTCTTGCGCTACCTAAAGAATTTTGCGTCATCTGCAAAGCATAAAGAAACTAGTCTCGAGACACCAGAAAGTAGTTCAGGAAGAGAACAGTCGTACTTTGAGACCATCGCTGCCAAAAGCAAGGCAGATATGCGCAAGTCTGAGCTGGAGTCTCAAACACAGCAATCCCTCAAAGAAGAAGAGGAGCTAAAAACCAGAGCCGAAGCTCACGGCACGGCACATGAAGAACTTGACGACCTTTACTCTGGTATATTCGACGGTCCAACACCAGGCTTTCCCAACGAGGATGCAGCAGAATCATACTTCGACCACGCCTACTCTAAGCATGAGAACCAAAAGGCTCTTGTTCTTTCCCGGAGACGTGCGATTCTGTACGCTCAACTAGCGCAACGAAGTTGCCTCGTAGGTACACCCCATATACGAGACGCAAAGACGATAGCCGAGACAAGTTCCTTGACCCGAGGTGTGAGAGTTTTAAAAAGCGATTTGTTGAATTTCGACCATTACGCCACGGTCACGGCCGTCGAGTTGAACAAGACCGCTCTTCAACTGGCACCACTTAATGAGGCGCAACATCGTTTCATCAAAGATATGCAGAGGTTGATCGGGGCCAGCGCCCTGTCTTACTCCAAAGTTTCACAACTCGAAAGAGAAGATCTGGTGACTGCAGTCGGCAATGCACACGATATTTGGGGTAAATTGACAGCCCAGATAAAGGATCTTGTGGCCATGGTGAAGGACCAGGAACGCAGGGCGAGAGAAGGTGCTAGACATACGGCTCGTGAACTAGAGGAGAAGAGGAGTGCGTTGCAGCAAACCCGCCAGGGAGTGTTCGAGACAGTTGTAGGTTTTGGGGAAGCCCCGCCGGCGTACCATAATTGTTGTCCAAGGCACGCAGCGTACGAGCAACAATGCGATGTGGAGGTGAACATTGAGACCGAAAACAACGGACAAGATCCAGCACCCGCCCGAAGTTCTGCCCAAGATCTTACCGTACTGTAAAATTGGGCTTGAAATTTGCTTTGGACGACCATGCGGAATGTCGGTACTGCAGAGTTAGTGTAGACCCGGTGAATTAGTACTCTCGCTTCTTGGACGCTCTCATGTATAAACCAATTGCACTCGAGTCTTTTCAAGTAATGGAGTAGTTTTTATGGTTAAATACCTCGCGATTTCTCATGCTTACTAGTTTCGTACCCCACTCCGAGGACTCCGTGCTAAGCTAGTCAGGAGACTGCGAACTTGAACCCTTTACACTACCCACTCGGTCAGCCTCAGTCATTCTCACTCACTGGGAGATCTGCCTCACCTAGCATAGTGAGTTTTTTTCTTATTGGTGGACTTTCCACCCGGGCCGAGGTGCTTTCTGGCGGAAGGGCCCCGACCAATGAACATCAAGCTAGGTCAGCTCATCGAAATACTCTGCAGCTGTCGCGCACCCATCCCATGAAGACGTTGTTGTCCGCTTCCTACATACCTCGCTGTCGTATAGAGTATCTTGTTCGGGGTTGACATTATTCCCGTCCCTTTCCGAGCGTGCAGATACCCATGCCACGACGCTGCTCATTCGCCGCACTGTACTTAGTTATCGCCCTGTCAGGATGACGCATAGATGAGCTCTACGCAGGGGGCTGCGTGTTGACTTATGACTTCATCTTGGTGAAAAGACTATGTAGTCACGGTTGACTAGAAGAACCAAGCTCATGATTCTTGACGACCATTGTCTCTTAGCTTTGTAAAGACTCGTCTTTGAATCGTTCAATATGGCCGTGGGTATCTCTCCCATAGAAACATCGCATCTACTGATGCCATCCTAGTCTAGTGAAGCAGCTGTATATACCTTAGCGGAGGGTGAGACTCCTTCACAGTTCGCAGAACCGTGAAATTCACACCCCAACAGGACGTCCTGTACAGGATCCTACTACTCAAACAGTACTCCGAGGCTCTCCATTGCGTGGCGGAGGCCTTGCTCTTTTGGAAGACACCCAGTTGATCGAAACCCTCGCGCACTTTCCACGAGAAAGAATACCTGAAAGGTAATCGCTAGTCCTCTGACATCGTCACCTGCCTAACAGATGTCAGAACCGTTCATGCTAAAGCTGCCGGAGCATGGGGTGAATTTGAGGTCACGCACGACATCACCGACATCACCTCCGCAGCATTCCTCGGCGAAGTAGGCAAGAAAACCAAAGTCCTCGCACGACTCTCCACTGTAGGCGGCGAGAAAGGATCGTCGGATACTGTGCGCGACATCCGAGGCTGGGCGCTGAAGTTCTACACTGACGAAGGCAACTACGACATCGTAGGCAATGATCTGCCCGTCTTCTTCATCCGGGACCCCGTCAAGTTTCCCTCCCTGAACCGCTCGCACAAGAGGCATCCTCAAACGAACGTGCCCGACGCCAGCATGTTCTGGGACTTCCACAACAACAACCAGGAAAGTGTACATTGTCTCATGCACCTCTTCGGCCAACGCGGAGTTCCCGCATCCTTGCGCAACATCAACGGCTACGGCGTGCACACCTTCAAGTTTGGCAAACCAGAAGACGGAACCTTCAAGTACGTGAAAATCCACTTCAAACCGGACGCCGGCGACAAGACGCTCGATGCCGCAGAAGCAGTACGCCTCGCGGGAGTAGAGCCAGACTACCACATCAAAGACCTCTACAACGCGATTGAGAAAGGCGATTTCCCGAGCTGGACTATGTACCTGCAGATCATGGACCCCAAAGAAGCAGAGACATACCGCTGGAATATTTTTGATGCGACCATGATTTGGCCACACAAGGATTTCCCGTTGGTGCCTGTTGGCAAATTGACACTGAATAAGAACCCCGCGAATCACTTTCAGGACATCGAGCTTGCTTCCTTTTCCCCATCCACCATGGTGCCGGGAATTGGACCGTCGGCGGACATCATGCTGCAGGCAAGGATGTTCAGTTATCCGGATGCGGCGAGATACAGGATTGGACCAAATTATCAACAGTTGCCTTCGAACAAGGCGAAGTATGTCTACTCGCCGTATCAGAGAGATGGGCCGATGCGCTTGGATGGTAATTATGGCGGAGAACCAGACTACGGTAAGTTCATGAGGACCTGTACAGTATGCTTCTGATGCCTAATTTGACATGCCTATAGTCCGCTCCTCCTTCCGCAAGATTCGAGTCGGACCCGCCGACGTGGCGCACGATGAGTGGACCAAGAGCAAAGTCGAAGTGTACACATCGCCAGTCACCGAGGATGATTTCGAGCAGGCCAGGAATCTCTGGAAGATCTTCTTGAAGCAGAAAGGCGACGAAACTTTCATCAACACTCTCAGCGCCAATTTGAGCAAGGCGTTGCCCGAAGTCCAAAAGGAGACAATCCGTAAGTGGAGCTAAGGTAGCATCAATGATCCAAGCTAACAGGCTGCAGAAATGTTCGCAAAAGTGGAAAAAGTAATCGGAGAGCGCATCGAGAAGCGCCTGAAGGAGTTGAAACAAGATCCGGATCATGTGAAGGGACCGTACGGGTTAACGGAGGCTTATGGTAGCGGGTACTGATACTAACTCGGTTGCTTATATGACATTTGACGATGTTAACGACACTTGTCCTGCCTGCCTTCTTTCTTACCTGCTAAGGCATATTCGCGTACCATATACCAGACAATGAGAGCATTTCTGTGAACCATAGACCATCAAGTCTCCTATCATATGGTCATGTTAGCACGTCGCTGTGTCATCCTTCCTCTTGCCGAGCGGCGATATTCCTCTTATCACATATTGCCTCTTGCTATACAATAACATTTGCAGTCGATCGAAGTTAGCGCGCGAAAAAACCCTAGTCATCTATAGTGATGGGTTCGTCCCGAGTCCCAGACCGGACAGTCGAAGGCGTGGCTGGAAGAACGTACTCTCGAGCTGGACTTGCATCTGCCTTCTGTGCAGTGCCAAAGTGTCGTAGCCGGGCCATACGAAGCTGATCTCGGTCCAAAGGATCCAAACCAGCTGAGTCGACGTGGGCCGAGCTATTTGTGAGACCGGGTTGTGGGACACGAGCGTCCAGATCCTTCTCAATCCGTTCGTGCACTGTTGAAGTGTACATCTTAGACTTGCACGCGAGTGGTGACACCATTGGAGGTCTCGGGGTGTATGAAGACCCATCGTAAGGCGATAAGAACTCCCCAAGTGGTTTTCGCTGTGCGTTGTCGTCAAGGAACGTGCCGACGCTCTCCTTTCTAGGAGTGAAAAAACCCAACTGGGAAGACCCTGGTGTCATTTCGCATACCTGCAGACTCAAGCGGATAGCTTCGTTCAAATCAGCATCAGCTTCTGAGTCGTCTGGTTCAGGGCCAAGATTAACGATGTCTGGTGGGCCAAGGATCGAGTTCGATGGTTTCGGGACGAGCGAATGAGGCAACCGTGGGTTCGCTATGATATGGCTATGGTTGGTATATCCTGGGAGCGGCTGCTTCGGATGGAGTACGATGTCAATTAGTGGATCCTTGTCTTCATCTTCGGTGTCTGACAGTGGACTGATGCTATCCCAATTGGTTGCTTCTTGAGGCTCCTGGGCGGATGCCTTCGAGTTGGGAAGCGGAGATGAAGGGGACTTTTTCGTGCGCTTGATTTTATCGGAGGGCGTTTCAGACGTGCCACTCATCTCACGATTACTTTCTTTGCGCTTCCGTTTTTGCGACACAGGTGTCCTTTTCGACTGCGCGGTAGGCGGGTCCATAATCTCCGGTGGTAAAGATTGCTGTAACCAGTAACTCGGAATTTCGCACTCCACACGATGATCTGGTTCGAAACAATCGGCACGTTCACCTGTCCACGCTCCATCTCTTACTTCGTACTCTGAGGCGGCCTCGTTCCACAGTCGACCCTCGAAGTGCTTCCATTCCAGGCAGGTCAACTGAGATTTGAAGGGGGAAAATCTGAGTTTCCGTTCCAGAAGTGGGTCTTGAGCTTTGGAGTCTGACCCGTTCTTCTTGCCACGCTGCTTGACGGGCGTGATCTCATGTATATTTTCTCCACGGGATGTTGCATCTCCACGAATCAGGGCTCTTGTGAGAAGGATCGGTCCTACCCAGTTCATGTATCGCTTGCCCCAATAGTTGAAGAATGGACCAGTCACATTGTCCAGGAGTTTGAGCTCATCGAATGACTTGTCCCAGCCACCTCGCAAGCCTCGAAGATTACGTAGCTGGTCGTCTGTTGACACGGTCGGTCGGTTGTATTTGTCGAGTATCTTAACGTCCGGAAAGTTCAGTCGGTACACTGTCGGGACAAGTGATCGACCGCGCGCGGTACTTTGAAGGACCAAAATAAGTTCTTCTTGCCAGCGGCCACAGTCTTTCTGTGTACGACAGCGACAAAGACTTGCACCAATGCCAGCTTGAAACACTCGCATAGCTAGAGCAGTCCCGCACCCAGGAAGTCCTTTCGTATCATAATCTCCACCACATAGCATAGCAAAGAGCACCAGTCCCTCCCGATCGAGTCGAAGCGGATTTGCTTGGATATCTTTACTGCGGATGACTTTGACCGTCTTCGCGCTCTTTTGTGTGTTTTCCTTGGACCGATCTTTGTTCTCCTTTTGTTTGGCAACTCGGTCATCGCGGATGAGAAAGTCGCACCCAAACATGAGACTATCCGAGTCTTGTGAAAAAACAGCATCGACAACGCCCAACATCTGCAGCCTTGCACATTCAGCTTCAGCTTCTCCTGGTGCTTCGTGATGCGGTATGCCGAAGTGCTGGAGCATCTCTTTTAATGGTTTCCGCGCCTCGTAATCGATCTTTCCTTGTCCACGCCGTCCCCTCTTCCATAGACGCCTGGGACCATCGAATACGAAGAGCAACTGGATGTTGAGCGTAAGGAGACGGCATATGCGAAAGAACATTGTCTTTTCTATACCCGATAAGGTTGATTCGAAGCTGCGGGTCTGGCATTAGCATAGGCTGAGAGATGGAAGTGTCCTGCTGAGTACGTTTTGCAAGTGGTGTTGTAGGGCGTCAAGACCTGACTAGCCACGCTGGAATCGCTTTGCCTGACTTTGTATTCTCTTGGGGGGACAAAATGATACTACATACTTTCCCGTATTGCATAGACTTGCTGCTGTGTAAGGTTGTTGAAGCGCCAATCAGCCTCATCAATGGCAACCCGCAGCGGCCGACGATGCTGCCTATGCTACACCTTGAACGTTAGTAGAACATTTCAGATAGCTAGGATGCTGACACCTACGTGTTCCTCGGCCAGCTGCGCGATTGGCACACTATGGTCGTGATCTTTGATAACATCCCAGAGACTTTGCTCTGCTGTTAGTAATGGGGAAACGGAGCATTATTGGTCTGTACATACTTGGGTATGCCCATAGCGGACGTTGGAGCCTCGGGGAATAAGCTCCACTCAGGCGTCGAGGTTTAGCGCGAATTGTTCGCGTACGGTAAATCGTTGAGGGCTACGCCGGCGGCCGATTGACGGCAAATCGTAGCCGTGCTGGAGCTAGAAGAGGTGCAGAATGACTCTTCAAGCGCAAGGTGGAAACATGCGGTACAGCGACGTCTGCCGTGAGTAATGCGGAAGGGTCACCGAAGCCTGAGACAAGTCGCGCTTTCTAACTTTCGGCTCATCTTCGGATACGCGCAGTCAGGTGAGACGCTGCTTTCAGTCTAGCGCGCTCACCATCCAAGCATCGCGCCTTCCCTCTCCGCTCGCACCTCATCTTTCACCTCATCGCGCACTCACTATTAAAGGAAACGTTAGCTTGTACGATATTGTCGTTTGAATTGTGCAGAATCGACTCGCTCGGCCAGTTTACCCTAGGCGCTGGTTCAAGGAATCGCAGGCTACTTAGAGATATTCACATCTCTTTAGGAAACACACTCAACGCCAAAAGCCCCATGCATCTCCTCAAACCCTTCCCAGAGCTCCGCTTCCAGGAATGAACTCATATCGTTCACTTTTTCTTCGATCCCTTTGCGCCTCTGCCTGAGGGCATCGCCCAGAATTTTAGCTGCCGCAAGCGCCATGTCTGATTTACGCCCAAGATACCATAACGCCTTTACGCAATCATCTGCCCGCCGGAAAGCATCCTCCTGGTGTAACACGTCTGGAACTTCTGGATTGAGTGAAGACTCTGACTCCAGCAATACGACTCCCGCCGTTGCGAACGCTCGGATGAGCACTGCCGTCCATGGCTCCGTCAAGAGTGCTCCTTTGTTGACGGCGAAGTGAAAGTCGCCCGATTTTGCGAAAGAGGCATCTTCGTGTGGGCATGCGCATCTTGCAAGGTCTGATAAAGAACGACAATTCTGTTCTCGGAATTTCGCCACGAAATTCGCACAGGCTCGTTCTTGACGCTTTGATGCGACGCTAAGTTCAGAGGCATCAATGATCTCGAGCAGGTCTGCGAGGAGCAACGTGGCGAGATGCCAATGCCCAGTCAAACAGATGCACCAAGATTGGATACGCGACGGAAGACTTTCGTACATCTCGACGCAGTCACCAATGAACGGGGCATATAGTTTCCCCCAATGATCGTAAACGTCCAGAGCCGCCCTGATTGCCCTTTCGACTCTTGCGCCTCGAATGTTTCTAGACAGGAGAGTTTGTATCCGAGTCACTTTACGAAAGAGAAGGACTTTTACAGGCGCTGCATCGCACAATAATGCTGCTGCTTGGTCATAAGAGCAGGGCCAACGGACTGTATAACCGTGGAGGCGTTTGCGCTGACGAGCAAAGAGGTAATCATCCCAAAGACCTTCTGTCGTTTCGTTCACGGTGTCCGTGGCTATAACCGATCCAGCGTCGAAATTTTGTACTTTCTCGGCGGTCCTTGGCTCGTTCGAATAGATATCACTGTCCTCATCTGAGACTACCAGTGGACGTTTATGCATTGCTGAGGACAAGGTATCGAACATGATGCCGAGCCAAAACAGGAGATCCACAGTAGCTCGGTCGCCGGCATCGAGACGTTCCGAAGACGACTTGCACTTTTTCGCACAGCGAGATGAAGGTAGACTCATCCCGCTGTTCATCGCCATGCGTGATCGCAGCGAATGAATCAGCCGCAGGCCCTGTTCTAGATGGACTGGTGGACCTTCCCCATCGAAGGTCAGATTTAATCTAGAAAGCAGGTCTTCGCACTCGTCGACACCTGTAGTTCCATTAAACGAGTCTGCAGGATCAAGATCCGATGGCACTGGAGAATCATTCGGGGTTAAACCTGGGTCGCCATACGGCTGCGCTTCGACCTTCTCCGCGGTTACTGGCTTTTGTGTTAACGAGAACACTATCTGTGCGAGAACCACGCGAAAGGACTCGATCTCTGCCGCATTTTGCAGCGCCTGTCTGGCCTCATGCCATGCTGCTACCTGCAAGGTGCGATCGAAATCCTTGCACACCGATGAGACTTCAGCGTTACCCCTGAAGACACGGCTCCGCTCATCGGATCCGTCGTTATGGAATGGGTATCTAGCCTTGCTTCTCTGGCCTGACTGGGCCCATTGAGTCGCGAAAGAGAATATGGCCGCATTGATGGCCTTCGCCGCGGCCTTGTCTTCACTAAAGGTGAGACGTCGCCCCCGGATAGGTGCAGCTAGGCGGTCGAGCCTGAAAACGCGGTGATAGATGCGATTCCAATCCGGTCCAGCATCGTTCGCTAAGGATACCTCGGAGTCTTTACTATACGGGCAGGTTCTCTCGGTCAGCCAACACGAGAGGGCGTTCTCAAAGCTATCGTGATAGACTTTGAGCAAGCTTTCAGCCAAGAATGTACTGTTTGTGGAGGCGAGGAAACTATTGGCAGAGAGGAACGATGGGTATGGGACGCGACCATTGGAATACCCGCTGGATGAGCTTCGACGCCTCCGTTTTCGGGGCATCCGCACTAATACATCACTTTTAGTGGGGATGGTCTCGTTGCAGGTTGTGTATGAGGCGAGACTTGGCGGACCGTCACTGTGTGGGCTGTCGTCCATGCCTTCTGAGCATGTCTCTAGCGAGGATCCCTTTCCGGAGTCATGGTCCATTAGGACATCCTCCTCTTCTCCGACCTCATCCAGACACCCGCTTCCGGTCTCAAGTCCAGCCTCGTTATCATGGTGTCTAGCGTTGTTGCTACCAAAACCGATAAGCGATGCGATAGGCAAGTCGAACGCAGGACTGCCGGTGGGGAAGTCTGCGAAGGTTACACCAAGCTCGGCTGGGTCGATCCGTGGCAGAATGCCTCCACCATTTGTGGCGGTATCCGACACGACGGTCGATTGCGGGGCTGACGTCGTCTGCGTTTGTCCTTTCGCATCGAGTCCATTCTGCGGTGTCGTCGCAGAGCTGCTTTTCCGCCGTCTCTTCGCGGGTGGCATCGCGCTAGGTTGAGGCGTGGCTTGGGAGACGCGCTGTGACCGCAGCCACTCGAAGGTGCAATTCTTCTTCGTCTTTTCGCAATTGCCGCATGGCGCTAGAGGTCCAAAGACGTCTACGAAGTCAATGAGCTGGAAGGAAGGTTAGCGGAAGTGCAACCTACCACTGTAATGGAAAACCGTGGGATTGTCTCCAGATGACCCAGGCTTGTCCAGCAGGGTGTCCTCTAGTATTGCGGCGTCGCAGGCACGCTTGCCTTTTCGGCATTGGTCACAACATCTATTCTGTTTCCGGCTCGTTTTTGAAGGCTTCACATTGGACATCGGAGCGGAGGATGGCGTTGTCCATGCATAATCCAGAAATGACTTTGGCTGGACGTCTACAAAATTCATTGCGACGACGCGGGACTCCAAGGCGAGATTGGGAATAGAAATCAGACTGTCCTACGATGGGGGCACTCATCATATGCGGACCCCGCACGTGTCAGATGGGCTCCACATAGTTTCTAGAAATGCGGGGAAAGCTAACTCAACGCAGTACAAAAGCGGCCGAGGCCTGCCGCGGGCCAACCCAGGAGACCTCAGATTCGTAGGTCAGCCTCCTCCATTTGCTCAATGCTGAACGGATCTTCACCGGACGAAATGACCGGTTTCAACTCTACCCGAGCACCTTTGCATTCTGAAATTCGGATCGATAGCCACCAGACGTTGAGCTCCTTGGACGGTGAACACTTGTTGTTGTATGTTTCGGGCTCGTATGATGTGTTTACATCCTTGCGGTGCACCTTTATCGTATAGAAGGCCGAAAGTACTAGACCATCCGCCACGTCCAAGACCTCTACCCCAACAACGAGCAGCGGTCCAGATTACTGAGACCATGAGCCACCCTGATCTTCAGACGAACTTTGAAACATTGGTAATATCACCCAAAGGTGTCCGACAGTTGGATCCTCGGCGATGCCATTGCCTACAGGTAAAATCCTGTAGGGTTATAATCTCATTCTACGTCACGTCGACCTCGTTTCGTTACCTCAACTCAACTATTACACCTTTCTACTAATTTGACCTCAACATACACCGATAACCTAGAGCGGACTGCATCTTCCTTTATTGCTTGCTTCACCCTCAAATTTATTGCACTCTGCGTACCTTTACGGCGCTGAACTCGGATCGCACAGCGAAGATTGCTACACGGTGCCGAACGCGCAGGACACTGGAGTAATTCGCACGGAGCATTGTACAACCTCTTTTGTCTCACATACAAAAGCATGAGTTTTCACCTCAATCCTTGTATGTCAGATTGGGTGCGGATCCGCTTCGATGATGCTTGGCTTATAAGCGCCCGAGGCCGTTGAGGGTTCGCGGGGTAAATACATCCGACAAAAACTAGAGACTCAAAACGGAAATTCCCGCCGCTGAGGTATGGAATGAAATGTCCACTTGATCAATTACGAATTCACTTAGATAGCGCAAGGTCGTAACTACGAAAATGCATTTACATTCATCTGCATTTCTTTCCAGACGGACACGATGGCTGGGTATCAGGGTTTCAATAATAAGCTCGCAATCAGTACCTCATGTCTAGGACTGCATCCCTGCCACGATTTGGCTGAGAAGCTTCTAGCAGCAGCTAGCCATGGATTTCAGGGCATCGAAATCGTCTATGGCGATTTGGAAAGATACAGCGACGGTCGCAAAATTTCCTTAACCGCAGGCGCCGAACAGATCCGGACCATTTGCCGAGACGCCGGTTTAGAGATTCTGTCGCTCTGTCCCCTGGAAAATTTCGAAGGCACCAAGACGCCCATCGCGGACCGTTTGGAAGTCGCGAAGCATTGGATTGAGATCGCGCGCATTCTCCAAGCACCGTACGTGCAGTGTCCAGCTCAATACGGCAAAGACGTCATTGGAGACGAAGTCCTTATCGTCTCGGAATTGCAACAACTCGCAGATCTAGGCAGTGCCGCAGAGCCCGTGGTAGCTATCGCATACGAGCCCATGTCCTGGTCAACACACTACTCCACGTGGCAAGCCGCAGTACGTCTCGCAGAATTGGTAGACCGCGAGAACTTTCGCATCTGCATGGATACATTCCACATCGCTAGCTTGATCTACGGTAGTCCACACTCTGTCGACGGCCTACGACCCAATGGTCCACAGAATCTGGCCGATGATCTACACTCCTTCGTATCTTCATTCCCGACAGAAAGGTTGGCGTATGTACAGCTTTCGGACGGCGAGCGCTGGGATACGCCGTTCTCGAAAGAGCATTCCTGGTACGTCGACGGCTGGGACCCCGAGATGTGTTGGTCGGGATCTGGGCGCCCGTTTCCGGTAGAGACAGATTTTGGTGGATATTTTCCCGTTGCCGAAATGGTGCGAAAATGGATAGTAGAAAAGGGATTTAAGGGATGGGTGTCGATGGAGACATTTGATCGCCGCATGCGAGATGAGGCGTATGAAATTGAGGATGCTGCGAAAAGGGCTGAGGCTTCGATACAGAGGTTGAAGAAAGCGGTGGTGCAAGAACAGAGTCTGTTGTAGCTCGGTGAGCCTAGAGCCTCCCTCATCGCGAGTAAAATTCATTGGCGATTCCTCGACATAGAACTTAGATTATAGAGCCTTTAATTGATGTCGGACTCCTACGTTTGGGAGTAATAATTTTGTGCCGGCATTCGGATTTTCACCGCAACCGCAAACGGCTCTAGATACTTCTTCCTCCTCCCTCATCCCTCTGCTTGCCGCACGATCTTTCGTCTCGCTCTTCCTTTGCGCTTCTGAATCCTTCACGCATATCATCTTTGGATTAACTCCCTGACCGCTCGATTAGCCCTGCTTGTTCTCATTTCTGTCTTAACGCTGTCTTCTTCTTGGTCACCATCGCTTTCAACCTATCCCAAAGCGTCCTCTTACGACGCTTCTGGTGACCGATGAGCTTCTGCATATCGTTCATCTCCTTTTGCTCTCCTTCGCGCTCACCCTCCTCATCAGAATCAGCGTAGGACGCAATCACGTCCAACGCCACATTTTCACCAACGCCCAACTCCCGCGCTGGCTTGACGATGGTCGTGATTATGTGCTTGAGCTCGCTTGTGTTCGTTGATGACGTGCTCGTACTCGTGCTGCGCACTTGCATGTCGTAGCGGAATCGTCGGACCATGTGGGATAGTTGGAGTAGACTGCTTTTCTCCGCGGCGCTCAGAGTTACCGGGTCGCTTGAGGAAGATGCAGACAGCGTGGAATAGAGCGGAGATGATGGAACGGCAAGGAGATACCGACGGAGTTGGTCGCTAGCGGAGAGGCGCGTGTACCGGGACGAGGATGTTGAGCGGGAAGGATAGTGGGGATGCGGCGTGTATAGAAGGGCGTCAAGATCCTTTTCGGTGTCGTCATGGTTTGGGTATGGGTAGGCAGGGTAGGTATGCGTCGTGGGATAATTTATTGGGTAGGCACGGTAGGATTGCGTCGTGGGATAATTTATTGCATAAACGTTTGTGAGACTGAGGCCAGCACAAAACATAGCGTCGCTCATGGCGTTGGTTTGAACGAAGGAACGCGTGAAGGGCAGATTTGGATCCGAGGTAGGGATGAAGTAGAAGGTATAGTAGAGTACAGGGTCGAGGGCGGCAGACGATGCAGTTCAAAGGATGAGAAAGATAAAGTTGCAGACTAAGCGTGGATTTGAGCTGGATTTGTGAATATTTGGTACGGATCGGAGACGGGATGCTCGGGGTGTTGAGTGGGGTTACAGCGGTTCTACCAAAATCTATAAGTCGTTGATGTCAACTACATGATACTTGGGGTCGGCGAAAACAAATGTGGAGATACCACAGGTATTTTTCTAATACGTATCAAAGGCAAAAATGTCTTGCTCAAGTGCACAGTCGTATATCATGAATATTGAAGCATTGTTTTGAGGGAGATATACAGGATAGCAAAGATCAGCGAATAGCTGGTTTAATGCACGTATAGCGGATAAACACATGTTCCTCGCACGTCTGCATCCTATCTCCTCCCTCCTTCCAACCAGCCCATGGGTCCCCTTGCACCTCTCCTTATCCCAGCTCACGAATTCCTCAACACCCCATATAATTCCGTATACCCATCGCGTATCGCCATGTAGTAGGACTCCGTAGCCTTCACACTATTGACTCCCCACTTCTCCTGAAACGCCTCCTGCGCGTGCCCCAACACGAATCGCACCTCTTCGTTCGGCGCAACGTCGCCGATGAGCTTCGCGTGTGCGGCAATGGAATAATCGAACGCATCCGATGCTCGGTACAACACATTGGTGGTCCACTGCCCAAGATGTGTCTTGGTCCACAAAGCTGGGTCGCAGTGATGGTCGGCGTAGTTGCTGATGAGGTCGAGGGCGAATGCGGCGTGAACACCTGGACTGGGGTATTTCTTCGTGCTACTTGTCAAGTCCCTTGAGATACTAGATACTGCTTTGATGACGAGATCGCGATCCGCTTGGAATGTGGTGTTCCAGCAGTTTGTTGATGCCTTTCTGTGCAGGCGCTTGACTGCAATCGCGAGCTTGTACAGATCGGTTTTCTCTTGATCGGATAGAGTTGAATTTTTCTTCGGCTCGTCTTTTCTTTTCCCGTCTTTGTCCACATATATAGGGGTACCGAGTGCATTGTCGAGCTTCTCGATGTCGACGCTGAAAGTGAAGACAAGTATCTTGATCAGATAGCGGCGAAGTTGTTCTTTCGGAGAGCGTTCGATGTACGGTATCGGAGTAGGATTGGGATCGATACTTGCATTTGGCTTTTCGGTCGCAGTCTCGAGGTGGAGGGTGGAAGGTGCTGATCTGTCCTCGGAGACGTTATATGGTGGTGGTGGGTCATCATTTGATCCGCTGGATGTTGCTGAGGGCCTGGAAAGGCGACTGAAGAAGCCCATGCTGGAATTGATGGGATGAGTGATGCAAGTGTGCGTTGAAGTGGAGCGCTCGCGAAATCCTTATATATGGAGGTGTCTGCCTGCGTTGCGGAATCGTGGTTCTGCGAAGACAGGTCCAAGGTTGAATGAGCAGGTTCGAGCAGGCCCGCTACCAATGAGATATTTTGTCAGCCACGTCGCCTTTCAGCAAATACGCTGAACACTGTTTCCCTTGAGATATCGGCAGGAACATGATTACAGGAATGAGAAAATTGGTTGAACCTAAACCTGACTAGGCATTGTGCCCCTGCAAATGCAAACATCAAGACTACAAGATAACCGTATCCACGACGTCAGTCCCAGAAACCGTCTCTTTATACGCCATGTACCTCATGATAAAAGACCAGAAACAAAATACCGATAGCCGTACCATGCGCCATAACCCATGCCGGTGCACCCGTGAGCGATAACAAAACAAATGAGAGAGTGTGAGAGGTGGTCTGTGTTCAATTAGGACGACGTAGCAAGACGGAAAGACGTAACATGCCATCCGACCCAAACTGCAGGACTGCCGCCTACTTAGGCATTGCGAGCGCCATCACGATCGGAGGGCGCGCTGGCCTGCGAATGCGAGCTCCAGCTGCTGGCTGGAGGCGGCTGGCCGGCACCGAAGACGTAAGGCTTCCCCGCTGCCTCGGCATTTAGTGGACCGTGAGAGTTACAACCTATCAAGTCATCAGTCATTGGATTCGCTATGTTGCTCTAGTGCGGGTGCTTACCTTGATGCGACTGAGAAGGGACGTCTTGTGAGCAGTCATGCTGCTTGCCATTGGCATTGCTGTTCTGGCCTGCTTCCTTGGAGTTGGAGAATTTGGACTGGCCCTTTTCAAAGAATCTCGACGTCTTCTGGCCCGCCTTCTTGGATTTCGTGAATTTGGGCTGGCCTTTGGCGAAGAACTTGGACTTCTGGCCATGCGACTTAGAAGCTCCAGGATTGGATCCCTGACCATAGCCATACTGTTCGGGTGTGTTGGTTGTGGCTTGATCAGCCAGGTCCTGCTTCGACGGATCCCCGACCTGATAAGATGAAGAGTCAGGGTCGAGGTTGTTGGAACTAGCGTTGTACTGCTGTCCATGCTTCCCGAAGACGTCAGGTGTGATTGGATGGTCATCGGGGGACGCATATTGAGTCTGACCAGCGCCGGCCGAAGAGTAAGTGTTCGAATTGGCGTGGTTCATGCCAGCAGAGGCTTGTGCTTCTACATCGTACTGTGACTGATGAGCCGACTGCTGTGGCTGCTCTGTCGCTGCTTGTTGGTCACTTGCCGCCTGTGGCTGGTTTTTATTCAAAAGGATGTTGAAAGCCGCCTGAACAGCGGCCTCAGCACGCTGGTTCTCCTTGGCCACCTGCTGGGCTTGTCGCTCAGCGTGCTCTGCCCAAATAATTCTAGCCATCTGTTCGAAGTCGTAAGCCGAGAGTGGAATGGGCGTATTGCACCACATTGGCCCAGCACAGTCTTTATTCCACGGCTTTTCAGGACTGCTGAGATGCTCGTCCGGATGTCCAGTAACGAATTGAAGTACGCCGTCCAGATATACTAGGGCGATCCCATGAGAGACGCAATACCAAATTTGCTTATCCGGGACCCACTCGAGGACCATGAAGCCGTTACGCTCATCCTCGAGGCCCCACACACCAGGCTCATAATAGCTGAGAAACAATTTTGAGCTTGGTGTTGGATGCCATGCGCGTGGTTGGCCAGTATATCGGTTAAGTGAGAAACGTCCATCGTAGCCCGGGTTTAGCGCAACATGAGACTGCGGATGGGCCTGAGGAGGCGTTGGGATAACACACAAGTAGTAAAGTGCCTCCGGAACATGGGTGCGGTCAATTTCCATGTCGATGTCGTCCTCCGCGGACTCTGGCTGAGACAGAGGATTAGACTTCTCTTGAGTCGTGCCTCGCTCGTCTGCGGAAGTGACCGTCTCGTTCAGATTTTCGGGAGATGGCTTTGAGTGTTGTCTAGGCGTGCCTTGGTTCACGGCTCCAGCCTTCGGTGGTGTCGAGTCGTCATCGGACACTCCATTGTCCGTAGAGTCCACGATGGGCGGTGACATATTCTCAGCAGATGCATCTTGCTGCATCGTGTGAAATTGGTTTTGTTCCAAGTCGTCTGGAAGGGCGTGTTGATCACCAACATTCTCCGACTCCTTCCTAGCCGCAAGCTTTACCCTCATGCCCTTGCACAGGGACTTGTAGCGTTCAGCCCTGTGCGTCTCCAGATGCAAATTCCACTGAATGTTGAAATGCTCGCGCGACTTGCTCTCATGCTTTTCAACGAGGGGAAGACCCTTAGCGGCACACTCGGTCATCCTCGTTTCTCCCTCTTGCGGCTTCCAGTCGTTCTCAGAGGAGAAAAGATGATCAACTCCTAGATCCTTGCGGCCAGCAGCAGCTGCTTCTGGAGGAACCTTGTGCTGCATGCCAGCGGACTCCGAGAATTTGCCAAAGAAGGTCATAATGACACCCAGTACGAACGAAGTGGTGAGAGTCATCGCAATGGAGGAGCCGGTGGTAAGGGCCAATCCGAAAGCGAGACACCAGAAAAATCGGATGATCTCAGAGGTATCTTCTTGAACACCTTAATAGTATTAGCTAGAGTATTTTTGGAAGACTACCACGGACTTACCATATGTGAAATCATCATTAATGAACTGGTGCTCGTTGAGGAAGATGGCTTCTACATCATCGTGGTTGCGACAAGAGTGCATGTGTTGTAATGAGAAAGAGGGACAGGAAGCGCTAGGTGAGCCTTTATAAAGAGACTATGCAGGCGCAGCAGGGGATTGCCAAGAAACGCGTGAGGCTCGTGGCTCTGTCATGCAGGCCAAGAAGTGCCTGTGCTGTATCCATGAGGTGGTGAGTGAGTGTAGCGTTGTTGACACACAATGTCGGCGAAGAGATGGCGCGTGAATGCTGTGCAAAGGGGAAGGCCCCTATATCGATCAGAACAGGTCAAGAGATGTAGTAGCTAGGTTCAAGGAAATGTCAGCCAGACGCAGTGCCCGCGTTCAAGTATGCTCTCGTCTTTACACTTTCCCAAGCACATCCTCTGTCCAGTCCCATAACCCCTCCGCCAACGCCTTATCTTTCGCACGCTCATCCAACACACTCTCCGTCCCATCTATGCCGACCGGCATGTAGAAACCCCCATTCCTGGCGCCCGCACCCGCCTTTGCATCTGGATTCGTCGCCGCCCAAAGCGTATTCCACGCGCCCTCCTCCGCGTCTACAATGCGTATTCCGGCAACCCAGCACCCAGCATATATCATCCAGCGATTCAAAAACGAGGATTTCGTGACGAGGTCGGTACTAACGACGCCTGGGTGGATGGAGAGACTGGTAATGCGGGGGTAGTGCGATGCGAGAGATGTTGTGTGGAGGATGTTTGCTAATTCTGGGTGGGGGGTTAGGGGAGAGAAGAAGGGGAGAGAAGAAGGGGAGAGAGGGAGGAGGGAATGAGTCTACGCAAACAAGTACCAAGTAGTGGCGAAATGTAGAACGGAATGAATCAACACTTACTGGACTGTCCGTAGCGGATCCGTGGGCCTAGAAACAGGCGCGAGATGGCAGAATGCGAGGACAGTTCGTCGAAGAGGATGCCTGGAGTAGGGTGGAAGCGGTAACCCCGTGAGGAAAGCGTGATGATTCGTACATCAGCCTCCGGCTGCTCGGCTGTGGCTAGCAGAGTTGGGAGTAAAGTGCGGATAGTCATAGCGTGCGCGAGGTGATTGACAGCAAATTGAATTTCGTAGCCGTCAGCGCTGAGAGTCGCGGGCTGGGCCATGATGCCGGCGTTGCAGATCAATATGTCGAGGCGTGTGTTGGTGAAGTGCGTACGGATGGAGGACTGCACAGAAGATAGAGAAACCATGTCGGTTTTGATGAATGTGAGATTGGTGGAGGGGTAAGAGGTCTTGAGAGACGATACGAGAGCCGAACCAGAGGCTTCATTGCGACCAGTGAAGTAGATTTGGGATGGATTGTGAGCAGCGAGGGACTTCAGGGTTGATGCGCCTATGCCGGAGGTTCCTGAGGGGTTAGTCAGTAGAGATGCATGGATGGGGCTAGGAGCTTGAAGTACCGCCTGTGATGAAGATGACTTTGCCGGAGAGATCAGGGATGTCTTTGGTCGGGTCAAAGTTTACGCCTGCTTTAGCGTCCGCCATTTTGGGAATGACTGTTGATAGACTGACTGAATACCGCCTACGCTGTCTGATAGAATTGGAAGGGTAGACTCGATTTGCCTAAGCGCAAGAGCACGTAGTTAGGCGAGGCTCGTGAGGAATGATAACATGTTATGAAAAGCCCTTTACGGTCGCGATGTGGTGCATCAATAGCATTTGCCACTCAGGGATTGCGTACCAGACGAAGTAGGATGTAGCTACCAACAATAGGCTTGACAGCTAGAGGAAAAGGACCAGGAGTTACTCTGAGTAAGCCAGCGCGCGAGACACAGGGCATGACCAGGTATATAATTTCGAAGCTGTCCCATCAGTACGGTACCGACTGCTCGCTATGATGAAGAATCTCGCGCCTCGCTTGTCATGTTGTTGTAGTTGAAGGGACCGACACTGTTCTTGCCAATCGGAGGCGTTTAGGTTCCTCAGCGCACGGAGCACTCTAAGCTGGATTGCGCCGAGAGCCTCGCATAATCTAGCACAAAGCACCTTTGCCAAACTCGATCTAGATGGGCGGCCCTAAAGTCTCCGACAGCTGACGGGCTTCAGAGTCGACAAACATGGGCTTTTGCCCGGATCATTGGCCCAAATCAGCCCCATTTCTCCACCAACGCAGCTTTTCTACTGGCCAGGCTCACTCACATAATCGGGCATAACAAGACTCCTCTATACCAGATGATACCGTAGCGCATAAGCAGGTCGCATGATATCCTTGACCGCGGACCTGGTACTTCGTACTTGTGAGGACCATATATAATGTTACGTCCTGTTCACTGGCAACAGATGTGAGCATTCTCCTAAAGCCCAGAAGAGTACCACGAAGGCGCACTTCCCGCAAGCACATACGACGAGCGTGTATCAACTGAGCCATAAATCACCCAAAATTGAAAGGCTTCGTTGGTCTTTGTTGAACCATATACTGGCCTCTAAGTGCCTCTTTACAAAGTTCACGCAAGCCATTTGGATATAAGTCAATTGATACCGGCTCCTCTTACTCCCTATGACCCATTGTCATGGCAGATCCAGTCGAATTCCGCTCCACAAAACAGTTGCAGGAGGCATGTATATCTCGATCCACCCTGTCCTAGCTAGGAGCTGACTCCAAGCAGGCCCAAGACATCACAGAAGACTGGACCGGGAAAACAGACTCGAAGGCGCGCAGACGGCTGCAGAACCGTTTGCACCAGAGAGCATGGCGTATGTGATTCCCAACGAAGCCTCGAAGTTACCGCGGACTAATCCCATCTACCATGCAGGTCGTAAAAAAGCAGCAGAGCGCGCTGGAGCTACATCTGCGCCTACATCAGCCGGGACTGGAACCACTGCTGGCATGCAACCACATGCATCTAACGATCCACTCGCGGCCGCTTTCAACCGTGCAACCGCCGCCATAGCACCCCAATCCCTAGGGCCAACCCGTCCGCCGCAACCCTCCATACCAGCAACCTTCCACGACCTAATGAGCTTCAACCTGAACCGCGTAGATCCACATCCGACCACCCAGTCCCAGCCACCTCTTCCAACTCGGCAACCAGGCAGCCACATAGACCTGCACATCCACTTCCCGCTATCCCCAGACCACTACCTGCTCACACTAGTCCAATACAACGTGCTGCGCGGCATCTTCACCAACCTAGCCCTCTGCTCCCTCCTGCACACCGTGCCCCCCGGCTGTTTGGCCCTACTAATCCCCACCGTGCCACCCCCGTCCAGCATCCCTCCCGTCTTCCGCCCGACGTCAGTCCAGCTCAGCACGCCGCACCGGCCGTGGCTAGACAGCGTGCCGTGCCCGCAGCTGCGGGATAACCTGATTCTCGCTAGCACAGCGGAACTGTACGACGAGGACGAGATGTGCGAGGACATGTGCGGGGGGTTGTTCGACGAGTATCCCGAGGTCAAGGAGCAGCAGCAGGGGTTTTTGGTGTGGGGTGATCCGTGGCGGACGCAGAGTTGGGAGATGAGTCGCGGGTTTGTGGAGAAGTGGGGGTGGTTGTTGAAGGGGTGTAGTACGCTGCTTGAGAGCACGAATCGGTATGTGAGACCCGGATTGTGACTGCTCCACGAGCCAAAGTATTACCCAGGTGGTATATTGTTAAGCATTTCCTATCTAAAAGGCTCTGTCCGCCTTTACCCTACCTTATTTGAGGGCCTTCCGCTGACTTCGCTTAGGTATAGGGAGCAAAGAGGAGAGGAAAGGCTTATAGTTGAGATTGAATAAGATCCCGCTCGCGGAATGCGAGATCTAGCCCACTTCATCGCCGTCTTGTACGTAGCAACGCCACTTAATTGTTGGGTATACTATACTACACTTCGAAACGTGACAATCCCTAAACATTGGCTGACCGCTATTCCAGATGCACTCCCATGGCGCAACCCAGCCATTCTGTCCTTGACAATCCCTTTTCCTGACCTAAGTCTGATAAGTACACAAGCTAGATCTCAAGCGCACCCCGCCCAGAAACCTAAAACAAATGCTCGCAAATGACAAACCGCAAAAAGTCGCTACTAACGACCCCGCCGTGCCACGCCCTCCAGAAACCCAAGCAAGAACGTCTTGTCGACCGGACTCTTCCCATCGCTCTCTACCGTCGCCTTCGCTTTACCCTTCGCAATCGCCCCCAAGCCTACTCCCTCGCCAATTCCCGCAGACCCAGCGCTTGTATATCCCTCCTCGACAGTCGCATGCCCGTTCCTGTGAGCGATGGCAGCCGCAGACGATGGGTCCGATGTCGGTATTAAGTCCTTAGGCATCACAAGTCCCGGGGCCATGGTGTCGCCGATCGATGATATGCGCGAACGAGACGCGAGATGGGCAGGACTACCCGTCGCGCTTCCCGCTAGCGGTAGTGGGCTGACGGGGCTGATGACGCCTGACATGACGCTCTTCGGCGTTGGTGGATGCGGGCTTCGCGCAGGTGGAATAGGGCTTTTGGGCAGCGGTGACCTGGTGGGTAACGTAGGTAGACTAGGTGGTGGGTTGGCAAGTCCGTGTGGCGGGAGAGAAGATTTGAAGACTGGCCCAGGCGATCCACTGACGGATGCAGGCTTGCCGAATAAAGACAGCAAAGCGTTGGTCTGATCTTTTGAGACTTCTCCTCGACGATCAAACGAGTGTTGTACTGCAGGTGCTGACGGCAAGTGACGCGGGCCGGTTGGCACCTGCGGAGAGTGCCTGTCCTTTAGAAAGTCATTTGCGAGCTGCGGAGCCAGAGCTGGTGGAGGCACCGGCGAAGCGTTGTGCTGTGGACGTTTCAAGATCTGAGGTTTAAAAGTGGTCGCCTGTGGTGTGGTCACGTTGGATGTGGATTTTGGGCTTGCGGTCCTACTCGTGTTTCCAATCTCCGTGGGGCTCAGTTTCATAACCCCGGTTCCTTCGCGGCGGAGTATTTGCTGTGGAATAAACATTGGCGGCGGTGCATGATGGCTCCACTCTGCTGGTGATGGACCACGTGAGTGACCATTTGCGTCAACGATATGGGCACTCTTCTTGACTGTCTCGAAGTCCGGCACATTCACGGGACCACTAACAGTAGCAGAGGTCAAATCGGGTTTCTTAGACTGACTGAAAGCGTCAAGCAGATTGGGTTTGATGCGAAGGTCAGGTCGCGGCGGCGCAGCCTCGGGGACTGCAAGCGGTAACCTGGTGTAACCTGGAGTGGTAGGATGAGCTGACAACTCTACGGGATCCGCAATTTTGACGGGTGGCGGGGTAGCCGCGGGTACGGAAGGAGAGCGGAAAAGGCTCAATAATGTATCTTGATGCGCGTTTCTGGGTTTCGGCTGTACTGGCTGAAAATTTGCGCTCGGAGGAAGAGACTGGAATGGCGGTGGGCTTGGGGCATACGTGTCTGCACGAGCATGTTCTTTCGGTGAGACGAACGAGTCGAAACTATGTTGGAGTGACGGCGGTTGTGGCATTCTCGGCGTCATTTGGGAGCTTTGTGCGGGTTGGGATGGAGCAGGCTGCTGTAGCGGAGCGGGTTTGTTCTGGCTTTTAAATGTGTTTAGCAAGCCTAAAGCATGCGCGGACATCTTCGGAGGAGGCAGTTTGTGTGCCGGCGGGATAGATGGCCCTTGGTAGCTGGGAAGCTGTGATGGTTCACCAAATTGTGGATCTCCGGTCCTGTGGTACGGACGTGGAGCCTCTTGATTAAAGCTCTGCTGAATGGGAGGAGGTCGAGGAGCATAAGTAGGATTCTTGTAGTCAGGAGGTGGCACCGGCATATATGGACGCGGACCAGGCATGTGCATACCATTGAGATGCTGAGGTTGCATATGAGGCAGGCCAGAGGGCGGGGGACCACGGAAGGCCAAGTTGTGCTGCGGGGGAAACGGGAAGACAGGTGGAGGGGCCATTTGATTGGGGTAGGGCGGACGGTGATGGTGTTGGCCATGTGGGCTATTTGGCTGGGCCGGTGGGGGTATGAAATGGTCGAAAGGGGTATGTGGCATCGGCGGAGGAGGAGGCTGATTGTTCCCTCGAAATAGAGACAGGAGATTGCTTGCTTGCGAGGCTTGAGGTGGAGCGGGGGCTTCCACCGTCGGGGTCTGCTGCGCCACTCCTCCCCCGACACTGAGCAGTCTCTTAAGCTCCGCTGCAGGATCGAAACTTTGCGGTGGTTGTGGCTCTACCGACACTTCTGGAAGAGCATCGCTCGAGCGATAGCCTCGCCCGAGCCCTGCTATCAGGTCCGCGAAATTGCCGTTAGCTGGTAGCGCGTCAGGCATAGGAGCCTCGTCTGCAGTTGTATCTCCAACGTCCATTTCCACCTCCTCTGTGTCTGTCACACCCGTCGCAACCGGGGCTGCAGGCTGCAGTCCAGTCTTTGCCGTTCGCTTGTCCAGCCTTTGCTGCTGTTTTATCCATCCCTTCAGCGGCCCCAGAAAGGGCGCGACCATGTAAAAGCTATTCTCTTTGATCAAGTCCTGCCCGACGCCTTGCTGCACTTGGTGTTTCCGCTTGATGGTGGGCAGGCCAGTGAGCTTGTACCAGTCGATTTTCTGCAATGATCAGCACGAGCCTTGTGTGGTGAAACGATCCACTCACCGAGATCTCCTTGCGCGTGCGCGGTTCGAAATAGGTGTCCATTGGCACTCCGCGGAAGACATACAGCATCATATCCTGCTCTCGCATCGAGACCGAAATCTTCTTCATCTCCTCATCCGGGCGTACTAGCCCTGCCGCGGTCAAGTCGTAGCCCGTCTCTTCATAGACCTCTCGAACGGCACAATCCAGATTTGTCTCGTCCTTGTTGATTTTGCCTCGTGGAAAGCTCCACTTGGCGCCCTTTTTCCAGCCCTTCACCAGCACAGCATGGGTCATGTCGTCGTTCAGCATGATGGCTCCCCGAACCGGCACCCGCGTCTTGTATGCCAAAAAGTCCTCGTATGCCTGAGTGTGGTGGAGCTCCGAGTAGCTCGACGAGAGGGGGCAGTGCTGGAACATGAGCAGCGCAAACCGGCGCAGGTTCATGGACGGCAACGAGGGGTCCAGCGGCCGGATGAAGTCTTCGTAGAACCATTGCGCCTCCTCGATCTGGAAGCAGATGCGCTCGACGGATTGGAGCTCTTCGTGGGGTAGATTTATGATGAAGCGCACGCAAAGGTCATCTAGCCAGTCGACCAGTCGCATCTTGTGGAGTGTCATGGTGAGGTTGGCCGGTGTCTAGCATGCCGTGGCTGTGTGCGAGCCGGAGGTGGAGGTGGTACCACAGTGGTAAGCTCAAAACAGCTGCGCTGGTGGGGAGAGTGAGTGTCAGCGGAAGTTCTAGATAGCGGAGATGGGTCTGCGGTGTACGACCGCGCGTAAAATGGCTAAAGATTGTGAAAGAATGGCGCACGTGAGGAGGTGTTGTTGATGTCGGATGGGGGGTCCGCGAAAGGTGGTGGGCCGTGGCAGTGCGTCGCAGCTGCTGTCTGCTGTAGATGCACGGCTTGGCGGCCAATGGAAGAGGTGCAAGCTCCGAAGCTGCTCAACGCTGTGAAGCTGCCCTCACATCGCATCCATGTGCCAAGGTGGTAAGCTAGTATAGCTCTCTTTTCTGCGCGTGAAATCCCGTGCTAGCTCGGTGGAGGTGAGATCTTTCTTCGCAGAAGTTGGTGTGGCGTGTGGCTGGTGCGTGGCTGGTGCATGTGGCGACCAACGGCAGATGATGCCAGTTCTCGGCCAAGACCGCAACAATGGATCGTCCTGCAATGTTCTATATAGACGTCTCAGGACATGATATCGAAGCAGAAGCTACTGAACGACCGAAAACATGCTCAATCCACAGTGTTTCAGCCATCGAAACCCACCAGGGTAGCATCGAGCGCCCTCATGTCCATTGCTAGGCAAGGCCAAGAGTTGACCGGGTCTACATTTTGAAGATGTTCACTCACACAGATGCACGAACCTGCTAAGTAACAGAAACTACTCGCCTGTCACGCTCATCAGTACGCCATCAGAACATCTAGACTCAGACTCTCTGTTGCTGCTGTGGCTGAGCACCGCCACGTCTCAGTCTAGCATGCACGCTTTTCGCGATCGCCATGACGTCTGGGCATGGAGTTATCCCGACCAGGGCGAGATCAAGGCACAGGCCCGGCAGAGTTGACCGCCAACGCATTGCGTCGTGAATAATAAGAAGGCGCGCACTTATCTCGTCTCTTGTCTCTTGCCCTGCGTGTCGCCCCGTCACTTCTGCTTGCCCACTCTGTTCCGTTTGCTGCCATCGCATCCTTTGCTTAGCAGCGTCGCGCCCGTTTCACAATTTCTGGAACAGCAGCCGCCCGCCAACCACGCCCAAACCTACACCTACAATAACCGCGCCGCCCACCGTCGGCGTGTATTGATTTCGGCACGTCAAAATATAAGATCGGATTGAAGGCCTCAGTAACGGACCAGATCCTACGCCAATAAAATCTTTGCGTCTCGTCTCGTATCACTTCCGCCGCTATAGACACACACCGTAACCATGACGACAAAGGTCGCAACATATCTGGGGAAGAAGATGCTCAACAAGGAGATGGACAAATACAAGTCGAAGCAGCCGGAAGGACCCTATGTAAGTTGGCTCAACTTTGGAACATTCGTATGAGTCAACAATCACTGAGGTTCATTTGCAAGGACCCCTACTACGAGAAAATACCTCATCCCACGAAGCCCAACAAGTTCAAGAAGGTCAAGAAGCAGATCCCAGACTACATCCCATCCGCGGACGCCGAGATTCTTGCCAACGCCCGCAAAACTGCATACAGGCTTGACTTCTGCCTCTTCAATCTACTTGGCTTCCGGTTCGGCTGGTCGTCGGTCATTGGTCTCGCTCCACTCGTTGGAGATGGCGCAGATATGGCGCTTTCTGGGCTACTGATTAAAAAGATGGGGAAGATCGAAGGCGGCCTACCATCGGGGGTATACGCCATGATGATGTTCAACATGCTCCTTGATTTTGCTGTTGGGCTTGTTCCCATCCTAGGTGACCTTGCGGATGCATACCTCAAGTGCAACGGCAAGAACGTTCGACTGCTTGAAGAGCATCTCGACAAGAAGTATAAACCAGACCGAGTACGCAAGGAGGAAGAGAAACTACCTCTCGATCGCCGTCCTAGGCCTGCGACTGTTTATGAGGATTTCGCCGAAGAAGACATGGACCGACTGAGGGCCTTCACCGACGGACAGGACGATGTTCACAAACCTCAGCGCGCCTACTCTGGCAGGAGGGAAAGGCTTGCTGACGAGGAGATGGGCATACCTCGACATGATACACGCCAGCCGCGCAGGGACAGACCCGGCCACAAGTCCACGAAGAAGAGCACGCGCCGATGAAATTCTTTTCTTTGTCATTCCATTCCAAGACGCAGGCGGGGTCCTCAGTCGAACATACCATCAAGCGATATTCATTGTTGTAATACGTACTAGAAAGCGCCGGCGTTGTCGCGATCGAGCATTCTGTCGATTTGGCACTGGTCAGAGCATCCTTAGTCTAATTCAAGATGGCGCAGACAGCGCACGTTAAATATTCTCATCTTTAGTTTCACTTTTATGCGTATCCAGGACCCGTCCCTCATTAGCCTGACTTTCTGAGCATACGAAGTCTTCCTTTCCCTGCCTAATCATCCTGCATGTGGTATAAAGTCTGTCCACTCTACTGTTTTATATAGATTCGGCTCGCTCGCTCTCAACGCCGCAAATGCTTCTACCAAAACATATACCCTTACAACAGGATAACAAGCCCAAGCGAGCATAGCAACGAATCCAGGTACGGCAAAGCCCAGAGTGACCAAGTAGTCAAGCGGCTTGTACAGCACCTTCAACGCCACGGTGCCAACCCGTGGCCAGTCTACACTTCGCTGTCTGCTCGCATGCAAACTCGAGGCTCTATCCGCGCTCGACCGCGAATTCTGCTGCAGAACATTACGGTCTCGTGACTGTAATTCTATTCCTTGTTCTTGTTCCCCGTCACCACCCCCGTCTTTCCTCTTTCGCCCAAACCTCTTCCTCGCCCCTTCCTTAATCTTCATGAGAACCCACGCATACGCCCCCTCGCCACCCACAAACAACGCACTCAACACCGGCGCACCCACCATGACCAGCCCAGCACTCCTCCATCCCCACATCTCAACCGGCGTCGCAAAACGCGCATTCCACGCCGCAAGATGCAGACCCCCGTACGCCGCGCTCAGAACCGCGTAGCTCATCAGCGCTCGGTTCACGTGCGCGCTTCGGCTATCGTCTGCGGAGGGGCTGGGGAGCCCGTCGATGACGAGGTTGCTGCGCAACGGCACGATGTAGAGCGAGGGCAGGGTTATGGAGGTGTGTGATGTGAGATCGAGGGCATGCTCGTTTGGATCAGAGGTAGCGTGGAGATGCGTGGTGGTGTTGGATTCGTAGGTTAGGTGGATATTTCGTTCGGCGAGATAGGCGAGGGCGCGATTTGAGCGCGTCAAGTGTTCGGTTTCGATGGGCGAGGCTGGTGAGGGGGTCGATTGGGACGGTCTGGTAAGGGAATTGCTACGCGAGGTCGAGAAAAGGGATTTGGTGTGGTTTAGGAAGTTCCGCAGCTCGCCGGCGTCGCCGAGGTGCTGAATGGCGAAGCGTAGGTGACGCGTCCAGGGGGATGCGGATTGGAAGTCTTTGTGCGCGGATTGGACTTGGGTCAGGTTTATGACGGAGCGTTTAGAACATGCGGGATAGGAGATCTGCTGGAGGCTGGATGTTTCGACTGTTTCGGGCTGTGAAGAGTCAGTTGTGAACAATGAGGACTTGTCTCTGTGTAAGACTCAAGATTTCGCAGCTCGGGATAGGAGGACTAGGTGGTAGAAAACAAGAAGTAGAATTGAAAACTTATATCTACCTTTACAATATGCAGTGCAAACAGCGCTCCCAAGTCCACCACCCTTTCATCCTCAACCTGAATCGGACTCGTGGCATCGTAAGGCTTTTTGAGCCAAACTACATACATGGCGAAGGCGCACAAGACATGTGCCAGCACATGTAACTCGAGGAGCGAAATCGGCAGTTTCTGTGCCAGTCTAGCAATACACTGGACGAGAAACCATCCTGCTTGGATGCAGACGAGGACCTTGGCTATCACATCAGCTTTAGATTTGTCGGACACAGTGTCTGGGGTCGAAGTCGGCAGCAGACCTAGTTTAGCCAAGAAGAGCAGGCCGGATGGAGTGAAGATCAGCCGGGGGGGGGAAGAGAAGGTTGACGAAGGGATTGCGAAGCCGCCAGCAAGGGCGAAGAAAGCTTGCTCTGTCGTCCATATTTCAGGAATCGGGTCGGCAGTTGTTGGTATCTTCTCCGACAATCTCTCGTCGTGATTCGAGTTCGTTGATCGAGACGTACGGGTAGACGAATGCGAACAACGTGTCTGTGAGCCTACCTGCCCGTTTGCTTGCACATCTCCGTCTTCTTCCTCATTATCTGCGACATCCTCTCCCTCACCACCTCCCCCAAAGAGCAAATCAAGCGCATAGTCCCCTACCAGCCCCCCATACTCAATCCGCTCCATTGCCCTACAATATCGACATCCTCCCCCCGTTCCATCGTCTCCTCCAACTCCTCCACCACCCGCTCCATCAATCGCACTCTTTCCCAACGCATTGACCTCCTTTTTCAATCGCGTCGCTGCCCACCACTGCTCCCACGCACAGTACAACACCATCTCCGGCACAACAATCGCAATCACCATCCACGAGATTCGATGCACCGTGGCCCTCCATGCGCCTCGTGGGCCAGACACGTTAGGGTGGTACGCTGTCCATGCGCAGAGGGATAGGGTGGTGAGACAGGATATAAGTAGGTCCGAAGTGCCGCGGAGGTTTGGGGCGCTTGTCCAGCCCACTGTCTGCGCTGTTGCATTGGAGCGCGAAGATAAATCTGAGCGAGGCGTCACGGATGCATAATAAGGAATCGCTGGGATCGGCAACGCGGAAACATCTCTGAATCGACTGAAATGGTATATGAAGAATACGAGGCTGAACATTCTGGAACTCGCGGAACGCTGATTAAATCATTGAAATGATCATGAGAGAAGTCGGGCCCAGATCGTTGTGGTGGACATCGTTGAAGCTTGCTGCCTACAGACGCGATGGAGAAATAAGCTTGAGGAGGACTGAGGCTTCGCGAGGCTGCATCGGATTTCTGAGGGCGGCACAGCATGACTGTGAAACATGGACTCTTGAAACATGCTTCTGTCGAGTATAGGAGCCTGCAGGTGGTCGACGACAGCTATAGGTGGATGGGTGTGGGGGCCGGCGCTTAACAGGAGGCTTCGATCATCGAGCGACTATCTGAGCAATGAACATTTCGGAGAGAGACGAAGATGAAGCCGTTCAGGAAGACAAGAGGGAATGTTGGTGTTGACGAAGATGATGCGTAGATGGAGACGCTGGATAGTGTGCAATTGCTGGATGATTCTACTTAGGAAGTCCACACTTCTAACGTGTCCGTGCGCGTGATGCGCATGTTCGCGTGATGCGCACCCCAACACCAAAACAGCTGTACAAAAATTGAGGCTGTAGAGCCACGCACAGAGGCTACTATTACAAGATTTTATAGCAGAGTACTATTCTAATACTTGCAATTAATTTATACTATTTATATTTACTTAGAAGCTTAATATTATAGCCCTACCGCGTAGTCTTAGTTAGACCTACTAATATAGCACCTAAGGCCTCCTTTATAACTCTAGTGTTAACTATATATTTCTAATACTTATTACTCTATATAGATAGCTGCAAGGCCTTCCTTTTTCTCTTATAGAGAGAATTTTAAGCCTTTCCTATATTATAGGCCTCTTTCTAGCAAGCCTACTATACTATCTTCTTAGCCCTCTTCTTCTCTCTAGCTACCTTAACTACCTCCCGCGCTATATACTTCTCCTCTATAATTTTCTCCTTATATAGCTTAGCTACCTTTCTTAGCTTAGCTATCTTAGCTTTCTAAAGCTTCTACTCTTTTTATTTTTACTCTCTTATAGATTAATATACGCAAGCCTCCCTAACCTTCCTTAGGGACTAGAAGACTGCCCTACTATAGTACTTTTAACGTTACTAAAGATCTAGAGGCTTACCTTTCTTTTTATACTTCTTCTTAACTAATAGTACCTTTTTAAGCCTATTAATTTTATAGTAAAGTAGCTTATTTTAAACTAAGATATAGTAAAGTAAGTA